>JAQGAV010000428.1:0-33321 GCA_034691345.1 Phasmarhabditis papillosa
ATTTCGGCCCCCGTCCGGGCCGACTTTCCAAATTTTCGGCCCCGGCCCGGGCCGGCCCGTGAAATTCCCAGCCCTGGCCCCCACCTCTTCTTCCCCCTGTTTCCAATGAGAACCGAGAGCCACTCCCAGTTAATGGAAAGTTCCAATTAACCAGGGATGGCTGTCGGTCCGTTAAATTCGGGCCCATGCCAGTAACCTACCGTCCACTGGCCTTCGCTAACGCTAGTGCAGTCATCAGTTCGAATATAACATTGCCCATTCCTCCGTTTTTACTAGTGGCTGAAAACTAGAATAGCTATAGTTATGACATTATATATCTTGTTTTGTGCAGTTTAGTTGGGTGGCACAACATGTTGAAGCAGTCATTTTCTGTCGGCTAAGAAAAGGCCCACGGGTCTCGCAACGAAAGTTCACTCGCAGGTTCTGGCACTTCGCCTAACCGATGTGTTCAATATGTTGTGGTGGAGAGGATCAGGGGTTGAGCCGTGTCCGTTCTGTCTGTGATGAAGATATAGCCGGAAGCCCGGAGAGGCTTGGCCCACATTCACTAGTGTGAATTGCTAGTGATTTGCAACTCATTTGCCAGTTACGGGTTGCCTTTCTTTCGAGAAATCTTCTATCCTCACGAGTTCAGTGAGTTACTTCAGTATTCAGACAAATTTAATCGATAATTTAAGGCATTAAATTCCGACCTACCCCAGAGGAATGCATCCAGGCACGGTTTGTCCCCAATTGGAGCCAATCGAGTGTCAATTGGGCACCAAGAATCTTGACTTATAATAAGTTCGTACCTGAAGAGAGATCTAGATTTTCATTTACTTTATATTTACTGCAGGTCTATCTATAATTAGTTTGGATTCAGAAAGGTGAACGCATAACATGTAACTACTTTGGAAGATACAAAAGACGAAGACCTCATAGGAAGTTAACAACTCTTTTTCAATCGCAGTATGTCTTTAAGAAGCCTTCGAAGCTTCAACTCCATGTCTAGGAGTTTGCTTAGCTCTGGGTACAGATTGCTAATTCGAATCAAAATCAGTAAAACGATCATTCCACTAATAAGGCCGGGCCTGTAGCTATATAGGATATTTTGGACAAACCTATAGCAAATCAGTACGAGTATTACAAAGACAGCTATACGGGTCCTTGTTGAGGTTTGCCTAAAAATAAATGCTTCACTTTCGTTTGCACTTAGCATTTATACCCAATAAACGTTCTACTTGCAACTGTACCCTTCACAAAACAAAAACTGAATTTGAACTGAACCTTTGTCATTAGTTTTATCTAGTATTAGAGGTGGAATTTGACGGGCCGGCCGAGAAATTTTGAAAATATGTCATCCCATGCTCATCCCTGTCTAGTACTGCCAATTATCCGGGGAACCAAGGTAACCGGGGAACCGCCAAAATCAAAAATATAATAAAGAATGATGAAAAAGATGAAATACACATTCTGCCCTTCCTTACAACTATTTTTTTAGTGTTCAGTCTCATGAAATATAGTATTTGTCCGAAAATTGTAAATTGTTGTAGGCAATCGAAATTCGCCAAACAATTGGCACATAATTCTGGAGGTTTTAGCAATTAATAAATATAACACTAATGCAGCACTAGTATTACTAGATATATTTTCCACAGAAAATTATTGAAATTAGTGGGCTTTTCAAAATTATGTTAGTTTGGCGGTTCCCTAGATACCTTGTTTCCCGAGATACTTGGTCGTCTAGTACCAGAACTGTGACAGACCGTTCAAAAACAAAAAACACTGCCCGGCCGGGCCCGAGGGTTTATGCAGAATACCTTTTGCAATCGAAACACTTAATTTGATATATAGATCTATGACTACTTATTCCCTTAAGAATTGTATTCAAATGTATGGAAATTGTGGTAATCTTGGCAAAACTTTCTTTTTTTTCTTTTTTTTCGGGGACTTTCTAATGCTTAGAAACCGAGCCTACCAAATCTACCTTAAAATTCTAAGAATATTATAATAATGAAGTCGTATTGTTGAATCTTCCTTCCCAAGTCGACCGTACAAGAATGGCATGATCAACTGCAAAAAGCAAATTGCAGTAAAAATAATAAATTCTATGCATATTTGTAAATGGGAGAACAGAAGTTAAATACGTAAAAACATAGATAGTTTTTTTGTTTTCCAAAACGCGCCAGTGTCTTTTTATAGAATTCACGGTACATTCAAAATTTGTTTCTCGTTTTAATGTTTTAATTGATCCACAGTAACCAAAACCCAAATCTCAAATACCAAAATTCAAAATAATGTAAAAACGTTACTTTTTCTTAAGTTTTTCTAATATCTACCTTATGTTGAATTACTTTTTGGCACAATAGGGAAAACATAAGAAACAAAGAAACTAATTTTTGGGTTAGTACCGTGCCCTTAAAAGTTATTACTGTCTTTGCTTGCATCTTTCTCTGCTACTGCTTGCGTCTCTAAATGGATTTACAAGCAATTAAAGAATACAATATGCCGTTTATCCAGGATCCTGGGATAAATATAGCTCTCATTTCGGAAGCATTTTGTTCGCTGTGAGACCATCAGTAGAACAGTTCAACATACAGTAATATTTGTAAAAACACCTCAATCATATCAATGGAAAATGCGAATCACTAGAGTTAAACTATTTAACATGGAACATTACATTCACTTTATAGTAAGAGTTATATTTACTAAAATGAAGCGTTTCATTTCTTTATTTATCGAGACACTAAAATTTGTCATCATATAATCAGCGTAAGGTAACTTTTGTAAGCAGACGACTTTAGCTGCAGGCCCAGTCACACTGTTTGCTTACGAGTTTGATAAGATTATCGATCGACGGCAGCTCGGAGCGAGATTCCAAGTTAGCAAAAAGATCTAATTCCAGGGAGAGAGAAAGTTAATAGTTTGAAATATGGAGAACTAATTTGAGTTATATTAATGGTATTCGTTCTCAGTTTTGAGCATCATTAATGTTATTGCGGAAATTGATCTTCCCGATGAATCTTAAGAAATTTGGGGTTTTCGAACATAATACAAGGTGCCCTGTTCCCTAAATCGAAAGTCGACCGATCTATCCTAATTCTACGTTTGAGTAAAGACGCAATAGCCTCGATGCGGTAACCAGGGCGGTGCAGATCTCTGATTTTGATCCATCCGGATCTCCCAATTTTTCCTTTACGGATCCGGATCTTATCAAAGAATCCCTCCCGGACTGTTGTGATAAAGTAGAGGGAATACCTCTACTCCATCTAGAGCCCCGAGGGATAGCGGTTACCGGTCCCAGCCTATTCCATAAGAGTAAATAAGAGACGTTTATAGAACATATCTATATATCAAGATAAAGGGGGCCCGTAGGCCAATTCTCTCCTCTGACTTTTTCCAATTCAGAGCTTCTAATAAAGGGGTTTCATTTTGATAGTCATTGTCCTTGTTGTCCATAAACGGGTGGCCTAAATCTATCCCTCACTGAATATTTTTCAAGGTGGGGACAATATTTAAATTGTTGCAACACTTACGGAGGTACCATAACCCGTGACCTTACAGATCGTTGTTGTGGGTTACGGATACCGCGCTGGCCCTATGCCTTTACAGGATCTTGAAAAAATACAGGATTTTAAACTAAAAAAGTGAAACCTGCAAAAAAAATTCTTTTGTTTATGAAAACGTCTATGTCCAAAATTAAGGTGAAAATATAGAAAAATATGTCTTAAGTAAAATTCTACCGAAAAATTAGGTCTAAAAGCAAAATGCCGTCGTTATTGACTTGACCATGTTCGTGAGTTGCATTGTGCTAATCTTCCATATTGTGCTTGCCGAATCCGGATCTAGATCCGCACGGGCCTGGCGGTAATAAATCAGTTCAGGGGTGGCAAGGGCCGGCCCTTCTAGGCCCCACTATTGCAAAATTTCAAATTTTTTTTTAAAAATTGGAAAATTTGGAGCATTATTGATCGGTTTCGAAAGTGAGGGCCGGCCCTCTTTTCACAAAAGTACCGCCCCGGGCATGAGTCAATGGCGAAGCGATTTTCAGATCAGCGTTGACCAATTAAAAACGCATTTCTTGAGATAGATTATGTCCTCCGGTCACTTTGATTTATTTGGAGAAATAAAATTCATCGCGTTATATAAAATAATTCATTTACTGAGCATTATCACAGCTGTAAGAACTCACAGAATCAATATGTACAATCACAAATAACATAATTAATGAGATATACGAGATACAAGGAACATTACAAATAAATTAAAATGATACATTTGGATACTGCGCAAAGGCAGCAGCATCTGCTTTTGACAGTGTGTGGGAGAGGGGATTGCACGATTTGATATAGAAGGCAGTAGAGTTGTCGGATAGCTCAGGTTCGCCCACCTAAACACAGCGATATTGAGATGATGAAAAGAAACCCTTGCCTGAAATACATCATCCGTAGTGAAGACAGTTGACCTCCATTCATTCGAACGAGTGGTAGAAGGGTACTTTAGATCTGTCAGAAGTGTTGGCTTGCACTGCTGCCAGTCCTAAAATATTCATGTGAAAAGTAAAAAGATCATCACCCACCCTAGGATCCAGCTTGAAGCCTCCTTTTGATACATAAGAATTGTAGAGATCTCTTGTTTCCCTGGTAGGCCCTCTTCTGTCTAGACCATATAAGTCTTTTGCAAAGCGAAGACCGGTGGCAAGGACTGGCATTGAGGCTGCAGACGTAACAATTAGGTACAGACCTCTCGAAAAGAAGTGACAACGCTATGCCAGATTATAAAGACAACTCACATTTCTGCTCCTGATTTTCCTTATCTTTCCGTCTATCCTTCTCATCTTTCTTCATGCAATGAATCCACGCATCATTATATTCGAGAACATCTTCCTCTCTAGGGCCTTCCCCTTCAATAATATCGTCCTCGTCTTCATCCGATTCATTGTTTCCACCCTTCGAGGTTTTTCCGGGTTCCTAAAGGATCAAAATGGATTTAAACTGGAAAATTAGCCAACTGATTTCCATAATTTACTGAACTGGCCCCCACTGTTGATCACATCATCGTTCATACCATTCAGAGAAATAGCTCGCTGATTTATGCCAATCTAAAAAGACGGGCTTTATTATTTTACTTCAACAGTCTCAACCAGATGTTTCACTTTAGGCTCCAGTGTAGTCATCTCAAAGGTTCTATAATAGTCACGATAATCATCCGAAAAGTTAAGTGTTAACCGGCTATTCGAATTGCAACCTACAAGTAAGAGAACATTATTGATTGCGAGTCAATAAACCAACCAGTAGGTTCAGTAATGGTGTCCTCTGTTGCTTCTTCGGCGCAGTCGCCCATTTCAACCAATACAAAATCATTCAGCTCTTCATCGTCATACATCCAGGCACAGTAGTCTGTGGTGATCTGCAATAACTTTTTTTCTAGTATGTTCTCGTCACCAATCGTGACTCACGATTTCCAGCTTAGTATCGACAATAAAAAACAATACCTGCAATGTTGTTGGAAAATGAAGATAGTAATCCGAAGCGAGATCCCATAGATTCTGAATACTGCTGATATATGGCCTAAAATAAATTTGAATGTAAATAGAACCTAGACAATTCTCACCTAAACTTGCCCAAGAAAAGATTAATAGCTGCTTGTTTATCGTAGTCACCGAAGGTATTGCTATAGTATCTAGATAATGTTTGAATAACATCTCGACTTCGTTCCTGAAAATATATTTAAATGGGCATAACATAAAAGCAAGCAATGCGACACATATCAAAGGGATCGTCAAGTGAACTCACTTGAAAAGCAGCAGTCTTTTTATAAGTCTTTATCGAATGGACTAGCTGACTGCCAGCATACTGCCATGCCATTGTATCACCATGTTGATCAAACATTTCTTCAAAGACGCGTATTGCCTAAATATTCTTATCTCCTGTGCAAGAGAGGTGTAACAAACCTCACTTTGAAGAGATAGGAATGGTTCTTCAAGAACGCCCATTGAATAAAGCTGGCAGGCAAGTGCAGCTCTTCCTAATAATGTTAAATACTTCTTGAATGGCATATATCGAGAAAAAAATGAGAGTAAAATTCTTCACAAGTTGTGTATCATAAACATAAATGGTTAGCATTCACAGCAGGGGAGAAATCATTACAATACAATTAAATTAACAAACCTATTGCAAATTGGGCGACATTTGTGCGATCAAGGCAGTCAACACAGTTGGTTCGGGAAATTCCAGACTGGATAATGAACTTCCCGTCACTGCTATATCGGGGGACATACTCAGATAAGTTGCACCGAGGGAATATCTTACGACTGTATGGCATCTCAAACGACTAAAAATCCCATAAAAGATGAACAGCATATTCATTCACACCTGGAACCATCCGTGTTTCTGAACTGCTTTCATCGCAATCTCGTCCATTTTTGTGAGTACATTCGATGTAACCGTCGAGGCTTTGTTCCAGCGAGCCACATCAAAGGCAAGATAGCATATGCGCTCCTTTGTAGGCAGGAACTGATTCAAATAATTCACAGCCTTTATATCAATTATTAATATAGACAAGACAAGGCTAACTCACCCTTATAAACTGATCGTGTAATAAACTTTCATGACGGCGCTTCTCCTTTCTTTTCACCAAATTCATGACTATCAGAGGATTTCCATATTTTTTACGAAGGTCTCTAAAGATAACAACTTGTCCTGCAGTTCAATTTATCCAAATACTTACCGAAAATGAGCGCCCGCAGTCTGAGCATGCGGCTCATGGATGTCTATTAAAATTAAAGGTTTGCCTACCACTCCTCTGGTAGCGGGATCTTGCGACCATCTGAAAAGGTGATTACATAATTTTAAAAAATAAAATCGGTGATTAAGTAAAAAATGTCCAAGAAATATAATGTTCACTTCACAGATAAGAAAAACATCTTTACTTACCTCAGAGGAACAGAACCTCGTCGTTGAACAAACGATGAAAAGCGTCCGCGGGTAAGAATAGGTGACGAACCAATATCCCACACAATTTGTTCCGTTTCGACGTCATTCGCAACGGAGCCTAAACACTGACCATTTTATTACTCCATTACCACTGTATTTTTCGTACCTTTCAAATTCGCTCCACGTTTTAAGAAACGCGTACCGGCATATTCGGCAGATCTACGCCCAATAAGCAGCAACGATAGTTTGGAGCATGGTAGTTCAATAATTTGCTGATCTAAACACAGATGATTAATGCAACTTGAAATCTCATCAAACTCACTTACATACCCATGAACTACTTCCACAAACCATTTTTCGCTCACAATATTTTTGCGCAATGGATCCAATAGGAATGTATTCCAGACAAAAGTTTTGTCTGACTCAAGAATACGTTCTCCCGTCTAAATATAAGTATCGTTATTCACAATTTATTAAATAGGAACCTCGAATTCATTGATCGACGACGCATTTTCTTGCAAAGAACGACTCAGATCGTAGGTATAGGAAAAGTAGAAGTCGGTTGATAAGTCTACTGACTAAACAAGAATGAACAGTCAGGAATATTTTAGACAGAATTTACCTGGAAGATTCGCACATATCTTTGTTCCTCGGAAGAGGTTGAAACCCCGTCCATAGTTATTGAAATCATAGCCACCTCGGCAATTTTAAGAATAGAATGATACCCAAAACTAGCTACTACGGTTGCTTTTGTGATTACCTAAATATTTTAGTAACAAAAGAGATGCTCAGCTACCTACAATCATGTAGTATCCCTCTAAAAATCGTACAACTCCCAGTATTCCATAGGCATTGTTCACTCGTTCGATCAATCCCTTTCCACTCGGCTTTTTACCTGTCCCAGTGCTTCTATATACAACTGAATGAAAAAATATTAATATTTAGGATACAAACTAACTTGAACTTCCTTCCGAAATAGTTGCCAGCAATTCCAATATTTCATCAGATGTATAGCAAGCATCTGGTTCGCCTGTTAGCAGGACTTTTGAATCAACTCGGTCGATTTTCAGCACGTGAAACTTCGTCCCGGAGCAGTCACAACCAACTAGATAAAATCTACTTGGTGTCTCGTAGACTGTTATCCTCCGCAGTCTACCAGGCATTACCTTAAAAGCAAGATTGAGATGCATAGCTAGTGAAAAAAACAGAGGAGAGTAGGCATAACATTTTACTAGTTGCATTTCTTCTTTTCTTTTATAAGAACATCTTTTAAACCCCGATAATATTTTCCATAAATTCGTTTATATTTGTATATCATATAATAACATTATATTATAAAAGTTGAATTCATGAAATGTAGAACTAAAATAGTTAAAATAAAATACATGTGCACATATAAAATTTTATAGCTGAATTGTTTTTTCTGCTCTTCCATTGCCTACACCAAACGTCGCAATGCGTACACACAATTCTGCAAAAAGGATTGTTTTGCCACAGTACGAATACCTATAGGTACCTAATTGAGTGAACCAAGTTACTGTATTAGAATCAGAGTTTTCCGTCTTTACTCGGTCCCAGCTGTTCATGCTCGAGAAGGGCAGGGCTTGGAATTTCATGGACCGGCCATCTCAGGGCCGAAAACTCGACCAGGGCAAGGAAATTTTTTATGAAAAAAATCGACTGATTTAGATGAAAATTTTGGTAAATAGTTTCCAAAAACATCAATAGGTAAACATTATTACACTCTTTATTGTCCATGCCAAAAATAGAGCAAACACTAAAAGCAAACTTTTTAAACAATATTCGCCAGACCGTTTTCTTTTCACAATGTTTTGAACAAAATTTGAAATTTGTCTATATGTTGTTACCAATTATTGTTAACTTAACTTATACTATAGGGTTAATGCTAAATTCATACTGAAAACGATGAGAAATTATTTCGGGATGAGAAGTCGTACCTAAACTGTCTGCCAATTACGGTCATGGTTAGGCGCGGGCCGGGCCCATTTTTGAAAAATCACGGTTTCATTTTGTCGTTTGCTACTTGACGAAAACATCTGTATCAGGAATGGGCGGAAATAAACATTTTTTGAACAGTGAGAACGGGATTCCGCCCATTACTTATCTGTATCTAATAGTATAAGGGGCATATTGGTACACGAATAGAACTTGTTAATAAAGATAGATAAAACAATAAATTGTATGAACGTTTATTCTACTAATTTTGTATCCAATTATGTTATTTTATATTAATAATTATAATAATAAATAATTATTTAGTCGCTGGCTTCTTGACTGGATCTGCTCACAGCTGACAGTTGACTGGTTTTCTTTTTGTTTCTGTTTTTCTTCTCCTCTGAACCATTCTTCCAAAGTCCCGTCGCATTCTGCAATTTAAATTAAAGTTGCCACCATGTTTCAGAATGTAAATGGAGCTTTGGAAGATATCCGATTAGCTATACAAGGATTTTCTGCGGCCCGAAACATCGCTGCACACCGATTGATACGGTTCCGAATGGTGGAGTTCTAACAATAACCAGTAAGGTCTTAAGGTCCTTTCGGGTTTAGGGGAAATGTACCTTTTATTTAATTTTCATTTTTAAGCCCGTTATTTTGCTATCAATTTATGCTAAAACTTACAGATAACATTGCTGGGTTTGTTGGTTCCTTTCCGATGTTGCTCTTTTTCGATTTAGGAGCTATAGTAATTCTTCTTGAGCTAGCTGAGCCCTTTTCTTTCAAAATGGGGGCCAACTTTTCTTGCTTCTTTGTACGCTCGGCTTCTCTAATCCGAGCTACTTCCTGTCTGAAAGTAAAACAAATTAGCCAATTTTTTATATATTATATAATTTATTATTTATTATATAGCCAATTAGCCAATTTACACAATGTAACCGTTTTTGCTTAAACATACCTACAAATTGCTAAAACATCTTTGGGTAATGCACGATTTGTCTGCGGAGCAAGAATTACTGCAAGAGACATTTGAACTTGTTTGATGGCCAACTGGGACTCGGGACGTTCAAGAACCACATCTACCTAAAATATAGTATATTGTTATTAGTTCCATATTATGTTATACACTTCGAAGCTCTAGTGTTCTCGTATATTTCCAGCTTATAAAGTGATTATAGCTTGCCGTTTTTATTTTTTATTACGTTTTATTTTTATTAAAAAAACTAAAGTTGCCTAAAAATCCCCAACATAGGCTAATCCTTGATACAGCAGGATAGTCCCTATTGCAGTGCCCTGGAACCCGCTCGTCCAGAAGAAAACCCGAAAAGCTCGGTCCGGTTAGGTTTCAGTACTCATAGAGTATACGAACTTACAACATTGTACAGCTTAAGCGAAGATAGAAGAAGTTGCTTTGTCTGAGCCGTATTTTCACATTTAACTCCGTTTACAGTAACAATCCGATCGCCAACAAAGAAAATGCGACGACCGATAGACTGAAGGAAGTTATCGGTAGATTGAACCAATACCTTAAAATATAGATATTTCGTACTATTTATAAACTATTTATCGTAATTTATTATATATATTATTGATTTTATTGAATATAAATGAAGACCTACACGATTGTTAATAGCCTTGATTGAGACGCCGAGAGAAGCTCTGGGAAAGAATATTAGCCGTCCAGCATAGTAATTGTAACCATCTGCCCAAGTACCTAAATTGAGAACGGTAGTATTACAAGGTTTACGGTAATGTGTACTTGGTTAACTGTGTTCTGCACGGGTTACTGTAACATCCCGAAAGAAAACGGTTAGGAAGTCTACTATAGGATCTAATAGGGTTACGGTAATCTGTTTCAATCAACAAACCTGGCGGAATCTGAGGAGAATTGCGATCCAATTTGCTCAGCAATGGAAGGCGAGCTACAGTTATTTCAAGCTGAAAAGCTAAATTGTAAGCTTATAGCAAATATGAAAATACTATTAAAATTACTCATTGGACTATGTCTGTACTATGTATTTACGGAAACTATGTTGGAAAGAGCTTCGACAGGCACAGCTGACTTCTTAGATATTCTATTGGAACCTTATTGATTGAGGGGTACTGTAGTTTTAGCAATCATTAACTTTGAGATGCCCCTAAACTCACCGTGTGACAGCTATCTGCTGACTCGGCTGCCTCTAGCAGAAGTTGATAGAAATGGGCCTGGCTCATGACCTTTTCCTCGTTTACTATTTGAATATGGTCGCCGAACTCCAAGGGCGGAGAAAAATAGGTTCCGGGAACCTTAGTGACAAGACATCCTTCGGAAATTCGCAGATCTTTAGGACTAGGCTGAAATATTGCATGTAGTTAGGTATACGGTCAAACTACAAAGATTAGAGCTCATGTTTGTACAGAAGCGCTTGAAAATAGAATTCTTAGTGATCCAATATTGTCATTCCTATATTTTAAGTGAATGGTTGTTTGAATATACCTGCCCCTTAGCACACGTGATCTTGAATGTGTGTTCCACAGCCTCATGCGGTTTTGTAAAATGCGGGAAGCCACGTCCTACAAATCCATTGAAAGTGCCACTAGGAAATACATTTTCAACCATTTCTAAATAAAGTGGCTTCATATTTCCAGCTGAAGTTGAAAACATACCAAGGTCTATTCGTTAAAAGAAGACCACCTTCTAAGCAGGTAGAAAATTAAAATAGATTCAAGGGCCTAAGCTCTTTGAGGAAACGTTCCCTAGGATTCCTGTTAGTATGTTAAGCTCAGGTTTTCTGTTAGAGAGCCTATCCGGAAAATTAGATTCGTAGGGACCGCTGGAGCTCCAAAAGAAGACAAGCTGTTTGTTCAATTTGGACCTGCTCCAGCTGATGCTGCCGATGCCACTGCTGCATTTAATGCAATCGCAGCCGCCCCAGCCGGAACCATCACAATTCCACTATCGGCCACCGCTTAGTAGATGAATAAATAAATATTTCATAATAATTGTTGTTTTGTATGTTGGGGTGTTGAGTAGTTCGTCCGAGACGTGAGGGGGTAGGGGGGGGATGGCGGGACGGAAGGGGAGGCTGTGAGGAGTGGAACCTCTGTATTAGGGGGGAGGGGGCAGGGACCCTTCCAGGGAGAGAGCAGGACAAACCGTGTTGAATGCTTCCGATTCAGGCCCGTAGTGCCTTCACAGGGATGCAGCCAGTCAGGTCTCCCCTGGTTGTGGTCGAAAGAGAGAGAGGAGGTTGAGGAGGTTCTGAAACATTTGTAGTGGTGGTATGTTGATGTTGTTGTTTAAGGTAGAGTGTGGGTGGTAGGTGACTGGTGGATAACTAGGAGGGTTCATTGTGGGGTGAAGTCGTTTTGTCTTCGTTCCCAGTTCGGATAATTTTTTCATTTCTGAAAAGACAAAGTTGACTATATATATCAAAAAGGTGAAACAATGACATGACTAGAATAGTTGTTAAACTTACATACGGCAGTTCACCTCTTCCATTTGAAGAAAGAAACTAAATTTGAATACGAACTATACCACAGCATATCCGCGGTGCAATCGAACTTGACTCAAACTGCGGAACTCTCTTTGTTTTGGCGCAATTTTTGCTCACTAAACCAAAAATTGAAAAACGATAATAGGATTCACTAGGTGAAATTTTCGTGATTTTTTAAATATTTTCCTTAGGCTATCGTTTCTACTTTCATATAACACTATAATAAATAAATATAGACTATGACACCTAGTATTTAACGAAAAAGCATTTTACGTGCGAGCAGGCCTTTAAAGCAGTCCTTTAAGAAAGTCCGATTGTACCAAATGCACTGAGCGGTTTTTCCGTGATACTTATGATTCTTTGCAGCACTCTCCCTAACGAGATGTTTTTTGCTTTTTTTCTCATGAGCTGCAGCGTTTTTGATAGGGGCTACGTAAGCCTGCGTGTTGACCATAGATCGGCCTGCTTGGTTCCCTTGTATTCAACCGTTATACCAAAATTGAGCAGAGGTATATGTTTTATAGTATTACGCAGCCCTGTATGGCAGAGCTGATAACCCGGCCTGAGTTCCAAATCTTGGGCCGAGCCGGGCCTGGCCGGGCTGGATTGAATGTTAAATTCGACAAACAGGCCCGGCCCGGGTTAACAGCTCTGCTGCATGGTTGGTGCCTGGCAATTACGGGTCGTTTGTGGTAGGATTATTTCTTTTCCCGCGCTCAAATAATAACGCTGCTCCATCACACAATACGTAATGAGCAACATGGTTGCGCAATTCATTGTTTTCACAAAAGTTAGTTAGTTATTATTAGCATTTTTCTCAAGATTCGGGTCCCAAACATACTTGATCACAATCGCAAATATTTTCAGAATGCCATTCATCCGGGATCGCACTCAATTTGTAAGAAATAAAGCCCTAGAAGATGAATCAATGTTACATAATATAGACAGATCGGATGAGGGTTAACAATAGTCACCTCATTCTTGTGATTCGCATTCTTCAGATTTTGAATGGACTCGTCCATCTGCGCCATCCACTAGCCAGACAAATGCTAATACTCCGCCAATATCAGAGAAGAACGTGAAGGATGCCGTAGCCGCAGCTTTGCTAATTGTGGCTGAGTAAGTTCGAAATATCAGAAAACATAATGTTAAATATTCAGCTTGTCCACAAAATTGCTTGTCACTCATCCATGTACTGTGCTACGTCGGCAATGTCAAGTTCATCAGTTTGCGAAGTCTCTCCATTTGACTCCTATCACACTTATACCGTCCGTGTGTAACCTTGTAAGCAAAGAGGTGTTACTCTTTTTTCAAGCATTTATTAACCAGTATTTCAGGGGACCACGACGTTATGGAAAGGGTCCATTGGTTCTAGTGTCGTGTATTTGCTTTCAAACGCGAGTCTAGTTCTTTTGGCTGATGTTCTCGGTCTTCCTAGGTTTACTTCAGTATTTTTTAGTTGTTTACCTACTTTTCAATAGGCATTATGTTCAAAATGGAAGTGCGGAGAAGTACTGGCGGCACATATTGCTACAATCGTAAGTCTTTTAAAAATTCGTATATAAGTACTTGTTTAGAATAACTTCGTTCGCGATGACTCCCTTCTACATTGCCTCCTTCACAGAATCGGTTAGAGTAAGTTGAGATTGGAAGAAAGAAAACTTATTTATTGTAATTTGCAGAGTGGGGCTGGTTTGGGACCTGAGGACAATAGAATATTCGATGTGTTATCAAAAGGAGTAGATCGATTAAGGCAAGTTCCACTACTCCTGTTCAAAATTTCTCAACTTCTTTTTTCATGATCAAATCTACTTCAGGTTTGCCGTATTTGGATCGAGAGATGCTTCCAAGAGGTTCTCGGTTTTGCATTTGGCTGTACCAACCGTCATGTTCCGTACTTCTCATTTTATTATTGAGCAAGCATTGTATACCCAATTGTTTCACATGGCAAGACGATATATGGTTGTTGAATAGTTTTGTAGTTGTTGACGTAGTGTCATTTAAGAACAAAAAGCCGGAACACGAGCGGTCTAAGTTCCATGATTATATTCCCTTGATGTTTGGAAGGCTGACTTCTTCAATACTCACTGATCTCATTTTGTTTCCGGTGGAGACCGTTTTACATAGAATGTATATTCAAGGTGTGTTTAATTCTAGTGCTTAGTTTTCAATATTTCATTTTAGGAACGCGTACTTTGATTGACAATCTAGATACGGGTACCGCTGCAATTTCTATGTCTATCAAATACACCGGATTCGTCAACTGTTTGAAGACTACAGTCGAAAACGAAGGGTTTCTATCCCTCTATAGCGTACGACTACTATATTAATCTAAAATATGCATATTTGTTAAGGGAGTGGGGGCACTTTGTATGCAGTACATTCTACACAACTTAATTCATCAATTTGTGCGAGCTTGCTTTGATAGCGGGTCTGAAATGCTTCGCAAAGCAACTGCCCAACATATAGTCACACCACCTCTTTCTACAAATACGAGTTACGCAGGTATGTTTTGAAATTTCCTTCTTTTAATGACTTTATTTAGGTACATCCAGTGGTCCTTTTTCGAACCCAGCTTCTTTCAATCATCAGCTAGCCTCCCCTCCCCTTCTGAGTCCCAGGGGGTAAGTATTATTTGATTTCAAAAACTATGCATGATAATTGTCTGTGAATGGTATGATTCAGTAAGCCTGTTGTGTCTCCACCACGTGATCCAACCCAGTTTCCAACTTTTGGGGAATCAGCTGCTCAGTTTGACTCCTTTCCACCAACAACTTTTAATCCAAATAGGCCAAATGTTTTCGGAACTCCCAGGTGAGTTTTGCAACTTTTTTACAAGCACATGATTGCTTAATTGGGTCAATCTATTTATATATTTCTTATAGGAAAACGACCACTGGAATTTCGCAGCCTTCCCTTTCTCTCAATACCGATGCTTTTGGAAGCGATCCCTTCAGTGGATAATGTTTTTAGTGAATTAGGAACACTTTTTCTTATATTATTTGACTTTATAGCTCTAGTCGGGTAGTTTATTAATTGCTAAATAAATTTTTCTATGGAAGCCTGTGTTTAAAAGAACTCTGATGCTTCAAGTGCATCTACATATCTATAGTTTCTTTATTGTGTTCAGAATAACACATTGTTTTAGTTCCATTCGGTGAAGAATGTCTGATTGGGGTTAGTTGAACGGCTTTGATTTACAGTTATCTTTTATTTACACAGATGATGATGATTTTGAGCCCGAAGTGGCAAACTTGGCTCCACCACCACCTCCTGTTATTGAGACGCCTGTAGCACCGGTTAATTCTGCCCCTAAACCAGCGAAGAAGGTATTTATAATATATATTACTATGTAAAAATCAATCCATATTTAGAATGTCATAAATATGGATCTAGGAAGGGAATGTACGGCTGCTGAAATCGAGGCCATACAGCGGCAGAAAGATTTAGAGTTATCTAGGGAAATGTTCGGTATGTCTGCTGTTATTTATTATTAACCGGCGTTCAGGCTTGGATGCTGAGGTTGATGATCTCACATATGAAGAAATCGTTACCAAGGAGGATTTTGAAGAGTGGGGTACCAAGGTGGGAACCTATTTGAGCAAGCGACACAAGGCTACTCACTACGGAGACCTCATTAACAAACTAATTCTATCAGTTTCGGAAAAGTGTAGGTTTTGTAATAAAAAAAATAATTATTGCCTGTTATTAAGTGGAGCCAGTTGAAATTCGGAAGATTGCTGAACATCTCAAGAAATTGGCCGACTCCAAAAAGGAAGAGAAGGTATGGTGTAATTTAATCCCCATACATCCTGTCTCCAGCCTAAGACCGGAACCGTTACCGCTAATGGTAAGAAGAAGAAGGCTCAGCTAAAAGGGGCAACTACTAAGAATACCAAAGAGTTTGACGACTATGGCGGAGGTTGTTTGAAAAATTATTCGCAGTATTTCATCAGTTTTTAGGCGGAAAATTTGATGATTATGACGATGATTTCGATGATTTCATGTGAAATGTCGCAGTTTTGTGCCGACACTGCAGAACTTAATATCACATTTCTATTCGCTGTTTTTGTTAAATGAATGTTGTTTTTAATTGTTTTTGTAACTGCAACGAGTTAGCTATCATTGCATATATTGCTCATTTGTTTCCCAGCGTCTCCGAACTGGTGTATAGTTTACGAAAAAAATGGGGTCACAATTTTAAAAGTGTTTATTCTGTATGTGTATGTATATATATATATTGTGTAGTTTCATACATGACTTCTGTCGGCTCTTCTCGTTCGTCTACTGATGGAAGCGAAGACAGGAACCTTGACGCCGATGGACAAGCGACAATAGAACATCTTCTAGAAGAGGGAAAGCTTGATGTATTTCGGTGGGAGGACGATGATATAGGTATTCACGCATAGATATAACCAGTCTAACTCATTGTTTTAAGCCTTGCGGGCTGCAGCGAATTCAAGCTGTTTATCGTTCGACAGACTTTCTGCTCAGGAAGCCAGCTGTTTTCCAGACGTCGTGGAAAGCAAAGCTACCCGGAATTTATATTTTTTTGTGAGAAATAAGATGGTATTTCATAATTAATAATATTTTCCAAATTTAATGTGATTCAGCTACAAATGTGGCACATGGAACCAAATATTGAATTGACCTATGGAGATATTCTTCAAAATATTCCGTCGCCATACAATAGTATGATAATCCGTAGTTATCGTTTAAACCTCTAATTTGCAGGCGATAAGAAACTTTTACGTCGTGTATTTTCCTTCCTTGAACGATATGGACACATTAATTTTGGGTTCTTTCATCGTTTGCACGGTAATGCGATATGAGTGTAATATTATAGTAATCTCTTTTCAGGAAATATTGGACGTGGTTCTAAAAAGCATGTTATTGTTCTCGGTGCTGGCGCCTCTGGAATCGCTGCAACCATGCATCTCAGACATATGGGTTTTAAGGTCACTGTTCTGGAAGCCAGGGTATATAGTGCAGACATTAATTCCAATAAAGCATATGCTTTAGAAGCGGTCTGGTGGTAGGATCAGTTCATACAAGCACATGGAAACAGGCAATTGCGTGGATCTCGGAGCCGGAATAATACTGGGAATTGGTTAGTTTTCCAAAATGGCTGATCAATCAACAACGATTAAGTGAACTCGGTATATAGTTGTTTTTTGTATTTTAGAGGGAAATCCATTAACTACTTTGATGAAGCAGGTCCCAAGTTCTCCATATCGTCTTCGAACGAACTGCCCGCTCTACGATAATGCTTCCGGAAAACTAATTGATCAACGTAAAGAGAAGCTCATACATCATGCCTTCCGGTGAATTTACCCAATTTACCCAATTTTCATTTTGTAATTTAGTCTTAATACTGAATGCATTTCGTTTATTGCTCATTCAATGAACGTCGACAAGATTGATGGAGAACCCTATAGCCTTCAGAAAGCTTACGAAGGCGTTTTACTGTTAGTTTACTTCTATTAATCAGTTGTTTGCGCTTTAATTCCAGGGGACAGGAACTCCAATTTCAAAAACGTCGACAAAAATTTTGGAAAAATTATCAGGATACAGTAAACAAGGCAATTCAGATTCAAAAAGAAGTTTGTTAAAAAAAGAAGATTTTAAATTTATTATTTTATCCAGATATCGTTATATGATAAAGCAATCAAAGCCATTTCGGAAAAGTTATCTACCGAAAACAACGGAAGTTTAGAAGGTTCACACTCTGAACTGCAGATGAAGTGCATGAAAATGGATCTAATGCTAGCGCTGAAGGTTATAGTTTTCTGCAGTTTATTGAAAGTTAATGTAATTTAGAAATGCACTCACGCCCAGGAGCGTTTAAAGGCTCTCCATTCTATGCTGAAAGACTTGCGTAGACAAGAGCCAAGTGAAGTTTATATGAATCAAAAGGATAAACGGTTGCTGGACTGGCACCTGGGGTATTTGGAAATGGTAAATAATGCACCTCTTGACCAAATTTCTGCGAAACATTGGGATCAGGAAAATGAATACTCTTTTCCTGGCTCACATATGGGATGTAAGCATTTCTATTTGAAAAGGAAATTCTTCTGTGTGTTTTAGGCAAAGATAGTCTAGCTAATTTGTTTACAAACTTAGCAACTAAGCTGAATGACGTGATAAAGTTAGATTGTGAGGCATCTAGGATCGAATATAATAGTGAGGGTTTGTGCAACTTCATGTTCATCATATAACCTGCTATATATAGGTGTTAAAGTCACTTATGATGAAGGATCGGATCGTAAAAAATCGGTGATCGAGGGAGATGCTGTTATATGTACTCTTCCATTATCGTTGCTGAAGCTGAGCGTAGACCCAACGTCACAAGAACTTCGAGGTGTTCCAGAGTTCTTTCCTTCTTTGCCTGAGAGCACTAAGTCAGCCATTCGACGTTTAGGCTTTGGTAATTGTAATAAGGTAATTTAGTCGCTAAACGATTTGCAAATAATTAGAATTTTCAGGTTGTACTTCTATTCGACAAAGTGTTTTGGAATACAGAACACCACTTTTTTGGAATGACGAATTCTGCGAGGTATATTTTGTGAATGGTGTCTTTTGGCTGAAAACAAAATTATTGTTAATTATTAAATTTTAACGCACAGTAGTACGAATGATAATATCTGTTCAGTGAGTCACGCGGAGAAATGTTCATGTTCTTACATGTTCCTGGTACAAATTACCTTTGTTCTTTTATGGTTGGAAAGGCTGCTGCACTTGATGCACCTAATGAGGTATGGTAGCATCTACGTTAGTACAGATATCACATGAGTTGTTTAGGCAATCGTGAAGAAGATTATGAACTGTTTGCAGATGATTTTTGGCTCAGCTCTTCCGAAAGGGGTTGAATTTTTTTAAAACCTATCACAAAACTATTTAGACTCAGCCCCGAGAAGCGGTGATCACTCGGTGGAATAAGGATAATTATTCCCGTGGCAGCAACTCTTTCGTTCCTTTTGGTGAAGACGGTTTGGTTACCCCTACAGTCCTTAAGTATCTTATTGTGTCAGGTTCCCTGTATGATGAGTTGGCAAAAACTGTGTTTGCAAGTTCTCCGGATGGTGTAAATCATGAACCTCGAATTTTCTTCGCTGGTGAGCATACTAACAAGCGGTATCCTGCAACTGTACATGTGAGTAATTTCAAGGTTATTTCTTGATTGACATGTCTTCTAGGGTGCTTGGCTGTCAGGTATTCGTGAAGCTGCCAAGGTTGCTGACCATTTTCTGGGATGTCCTTTCACATTTAATGCAGAGGATGATCAAGAGTGTGTTATGTTAGAGGACGATGACGAGGAGGTTAATTTCCCTAACCTTCTAAACATAAATATATATTTAGGTAGCGCCTGCTCGTATTACGGATTAACATTTGTTGTGAATAACTATAATTTTTGTCGAATATTTGGAGAAACGTCCATTTTTGCTCACATTTTTACATATTTAATTTATTAGTATTGAATTGTTTTTCTCGGCATGTGAAACTTTGTTTATTGCTTTAACAGTGTGATCTCATTATGACGAAGTACCTCCTCTAATTTTAATTCAACCAATTCCTTGAAGAATTTATAACGCTGTCGAGAACATTTATATTTGATTTTCTGAAGATATTTTGTTATATTATCAATGAACTATTATAATATTTGTTATGTTTTGAATGACTATGTTTATTGGTCACTTGATATCTTCGACGTGCGTGAAAGTATTTTAAACACACTAACGGTCGTTTTGAGCGAGGCCGTGGGACATTTCTGGTACATAAACTGCTAGCTAAGTTGCAATTACCATATCAGTTCCAAAAGTATGGCCCCGGCTGGTACTCAATTTTGTCCGAACAACCGGGATATTTCATGCTTTTTGGTAACAAAACATTCCTGGAAAGGAAAGTAAGTTAGATAACGGGCGATGTTCAGTATATTGTGTATCTTAGATATAGACGGGTATTTTCTATTGGAACTTTGGCTATATCAACCTATAATCCGCAAACCCTGGAAATAACCAACCAGGTTGGTTACTTTGTTCCGTTATAACTCTAGTGTGGGGTTTTTTCAGTGGAGCTATGAAGACTTCATTGGTATTAAACCATCTCCTAAGAACACTGCTGGAGATAACAACAAGCAAGACGAGTTCCAGATATTTTTCCGATCCAAAGGGAAAAGAGTATGGTTCCTTACATGATATTCTATGATTTATTTTCTCAGGGCGATATGCGATTTTCTTCTGAGTATACTGCCGACGTTATAACGGAGTGTTTGATGTTCAACACAAAATTTAGTGATCAATCGGTAAAACCGCTGGTATGTGTTCATTAATTGGTTCAACGATTCATGCCATTTGATCAGGCTATTAATGCTTACAAACACAGTTGGAGTGATCAGCGTGTTCCAGTGATTTTGAGGCCTGGCGCTGCTGCATTGGAGCAGGTAATTCTTGGTTATCTCTTATTATGTAAACGTTTTCATTTCAGGTGGACAATCGGGGTGTTGTTGTGCAACAGTACCCATACAAACATATAAAAAGTATTGGACCGGTATAGTGCTTCATGAAAAATAGTAATTCACGTGTTCTTGCAGATGAAAGATTGTCCTGGTGGTTACAAATTGGAAATTGGGGAACATAGACGCCGAGTAATCGTATTTTCTATAATTTATATAGTGATATTTGCAGCATGTCTTTGCATCTGCAAGTATGGAGGAGTTGGTAAAGCAGATGCGACAATTAGCAGCAGAAAATATTGGAATTGTAATTCCCGTTGACAAAGAGCCTATTTCACTTGATGATTTTGCGCTAACTCGTCTGGGACTGTGCAGGTTTTTTTTGCACCCACCTTCAAAGAAAAAAAAGTTTAGTCGTGACGATCTGCTTACTTCGTATGTTGAATTTAACGTACACAAGTATACTTGTCGGAAGGAGCATCCTGTAAGGAGAATTCTCTGTCTTAGTGAACAGTGTATCATAGAGCGTGATCCAGCATCCTACATGGTTGTGTGTGCGACACCTCTGAAGCATGTATGTATCAAGCTCCTTTCACAGTAATATGTTTTTTAAAGATCGTATGCCTCGGTAGGATGGAAAAGGATCCTCAGCAGTTTGTCATTGAATATGGTAATGGATTTGCTCGTAGATATTCATCAAGTGAAAGGTGACTAGTAATATAAATTGATTTTGAATATCTTTGAGATTTTGGCTAAATTTGAAATGATTATATGTTTTTATAGAGATTTGATCCTGGCTTCTCTGTTAGATGGTATAAGAGCTTCTGGAAATCTTCAAGTAAGTTAGTGAGATACTTGCAGTGAGAAATTCTGTAATTAAGGTGTTCGTCTCTGGACATTCATTCGACAGAAACCTAAGAATATTACCCCATGGTCAGCTTCTTGACGAAGACGGTGAATCCCAGATAATGAGGCACATTATTGCCCCACCTCGTAAGTTTATTGATAGTGTTTAATAATCTTACTTTTATTAGCGGGATTACGACGTTCGGATATGATCAGAAGATTCAACGCTAATGTACCGCATAACGGATTAACTTACTCGAAAACACATGAGGTTCTATATTTATTTTATATCTGTAAATGCTTATAATAGGGTTTCTTCACTGAAAAGAAAGAGAAAGTAATTGTGGCTGCTCTTGAATCCGTTTTGATGGAAACATACGAAAAGGTATTTTACATGGTTTATACAGATATTTCGATAATCTTTTGCTAGGATGACGCAGCTCATATTCACAAATGTGAAGCTCAATTACAATGTCTTCACCGTTTATTCGCCTCGAAAGCCGGATTCCAAGCTTTTACAGAAGTTTCAGGGTATTTTCAACGTTTATTTTTTTTACGAAACTATTTGTAGCATTCGAGAAAAACTAGGTTCACTAATTGTTGAATGTCTTAGAAAAAAAAACGCTGCTATAGATCATGCTGTGATTGAAGTAAGTTTTAGTTTACCAGTCGTTATTTATATTGTTCATAGGCTCTTTCTGCATTGATGCATCCTATGCACGATCAATACGAAATGAGGATCGAGCAACTGAACAAAAAGAGCCTATTGTCGTCTCCTAAATTCATCGAAGAGCTGCTAGACTTAGTTGTCGTACATGTGGTATTAATATTTTCTTTGTATTCACTCTGATTTTAATTTATTTTTAGGAAAAGGGGATGGGATGGCTAGTCATATCTGCAATGCTAGACTTCCTGACATATGCTGTTTGTGCTCCATACAGTGAGACGACTGAAGGTGCAACTTTTGACTCGATCATAACAATGGTTGCTGATCGTGGTCGCAGTTTTTACCGTCTATTCCATTCACCCAGTATGACTATTGTGAAAGGTATACACTGATCTGATTTGCAAGTAACTTAAATGTTTCCAGGAGCTGGAATGGTTATGCGTGCAATAATCGAAGAGGCTGACCCCGAAGTTTCCAAAAAGATGCAAGTTTTATCGCTAACGGAAGGGGCTTTCCTGTTTCATCTTCACACCGCTCTCTTAGCTGATGGAAAGGATCTTCGGGTTTGTCTTCTTACATTTTGTGAAATGGTTTCATTCCAAACCATCTACAATATCATAACTTTTCTTGATATTCGCACCGGTATTATAATACAGCTTTCAGGTGCTAACGAATAAACAGCTCAGCGGACATTTACTTAGCTTGTGGCTTACAGATAATATGCCTGCTAACGAACTTCTGGGAAGATGTCTGGTATGTAGTTTATCTAAATATGATTACGATTATATTTTTATAGCCTCGCGGCCTTCTCGATTTTCTCAACTCAAGTCAGCCTGTACCAGTAAAAGAAGCTGATTTACTCATTCCCAGAAACAATCTTGAAGCTGCCACACAAGAGCAAAAGCAAAGTGTAATTAAGGAAAAGTACAATCAGTTCCGGTTTGTTTTACTTTTTTCCTACTCTATTTTTGAGAGTTTAGAGTCACTGCTGAAGCTGGATTAGATAGGTTCGTTCAGCACTGGGATTTAGAACAGAAGCTTAATTTTACTCTAACCCGTCGCGCCGATGTAAAGATTATCGTAATTGCTTTGAATACTTTTTATTATAGGATAAAGCGCAGCCACGTCCAGTTGTTTTGAGGAAACGACGACAGCGCATTCGATCATGCATTAACTGGAAATTGTTCGCTTATGAGTTTAAGCAGAATCGCACCCAAGCAGATCTTATATGGAATGAGACTACAAGAAAGGAATTTGGGTATTAAGTTATTTGTTTACCTCCTATAATATATTTAAGGCATGCCGTTGAGAGCGAACAGCAGCTTTTGCTATCAGAAAAAGAGAGAGCACAGACAGATATAAAAATCTCTTGGAATTATACGGAATTTCAGGTTCATTTTTCAATTAACATTGTAATACATAGAATTTTTTTCCAGGTTCGATTTCCGTCTCTGGAAAAGGAAATTAAAATCGGTGACTACTTTCTCAGAGTGCTTCTTCAAGAAGAGAGCGATTCGACAACTCTTATTCATAATCCGTTCGTGTCTTCTCGCTATTCACGTAAAAACTATTTCAGGTTGGAATTTTTCAATAACGTTTATCACCGATTCCTACTCCCATTAACGCCCACTGATATGAAGTGTCAATGTCTCAAAGCCATGGGCATAATTTATGGTAGATATTTCGAAGAAATCGGAGTGTTTCACGACGCAAAACACTTCGTGGCAATGCTTGCGTCTTCGAGGAGCCATCTTGAAAGAGATCACTACGTAATATTGTTTTTTTAATACGTTTAAATCCTTTTTTAAGATTTTCCTATTTTCTAAGCTCGTTTTAAATAAGGACAATGTGAGATTACTGCTTTCGGTTGGTTTATTGCCTCATCTCGTAGACCTATGCGAATTAGCCCATTTGCATACGCAGAGAGCTGTTATCCAAAATCAGGTAAAAATTATCATACAGTTAGAGTACATATAATAATGCTCAGTCAAATGTGATTGAAGCATCCGCAGAACAGATCTCAAAAGGAGGAGCTCTCGAATGGCGCTATATTGATGACGCAAACGACAAGGAGCAAAAGGGTCCAGTTTCTTTCGATGAGGTAGGTATTATAAATGAATTCACTTATTCTTTGGTTTTAGATGAAAGAGTTATTTGCCGAGAAAAAGATTGGCGGAAAAACTATGATATGGGCTTTCGGAATGGCAAGGTGGATTCCTTTATCATCGGTTCCTCAGTTCAAATGGACAGTTTGTGTCGCTAATGCAGCGGGAATGTATAATTTCACTGAATTGTCTATTGTATGTCTTGATATTCTTATTCAAATGTGTCAGTTCTTCCCCTCGAGGTGAGCTCCTGTATTTTTCTGCCGTCACTTCTATTTTAGAGACGAGTACGATAGCATTGTTAGACCTATGCCTGCTGTAAAGTTAGGATTAACTCAGGATGGCTTACTCTATAAAGTAGTTGCAATGCTTTTAACATTCGAACCGTCCATTGTGCAGAGAGTGGCAACACTTATATTGCTTGTCATTCAGGTGTCTTTGTATGACAATGGAATTACTTTTTTTTCTTCAGGACAATCACCATCTTCCTAGTTTATATTTGACAGGAATGTTCTATTTTATTCTCATGTACAACGGATCCAATGTGCTTTCTATAGCTAAATTGTTACATTATAGTCATCTCAAACAAGCTTTTAAATCTGCATTGGTACTGTGATTTTACTTTTGTAACTTTTCCCCTTTGTTCAGAGTGAAGATACACATCAATCAATTTTGGCACCAATGTTACCAGAAGCTGCGACATTCTTCTTGGAGCACTATGGTCCTGAAAAGTACGCCGAAGTATTTCTTGGCGAATTCGACAACCCAGAAACCATCTGGAATAATGAGATGCGGTATATAATATGAAAGTAATCAATACCATTTATTTTAGGCGTTACATGATAGAACGAATATCTGTGCATGTTGCTGATTATAGTTGTCGCTTAACATCCAATGTCAAGGTAATTATGCATATCGTTATAGCATGTAGTTGTTTATTTTAGGCTCCATATCAATTTTGTCCCATTCAAAAAATTGATTACCCTGAGCTGGAAAACGAGCTATTCTGTCATGTATACTACCTGCGACATCTTTGCGATAAACATCGTTTCCCCGATTGGCCTATTAGAGACCCGGTTTGTTCCAATAAGCATTACCTAAATAGATAAAACTGTATTTGCAGATACCATTCTTACGATCCTGTCTTGCTGCCTGGTACGAAGAATTAGACAAAAAACCACCAAGCATGTCTGTTGAGCAAGCTTGTGAGGCGCTGCAATTAAATATGGACAATGACGAGTAATATTTCTTCTCATATCCGTCCTATTCTATTTTTCAGCTGGCGTGAC
Source organism: Phasmarhabditis papillosa (assembly GCA_034691345.1). Taxonomy (NCBI): domain Eukaryota; kingdom Metazoa; phylum Nematoda; class Chromadorea; order Rhabditida; family Rhabditidae; genus Pellioditis; species Pellioditis papillosa. The sequence goes on from JAQGAV010000428.1 coordinate 25,706, forward strand.
CGTAATGTTATACGGAGGGCATACTTTAGACTAGCAACAAAATGCCACCCTGATAAACTTGCCGAAAATATGAAGCATAAGGAAATGGAATATAGAGAAGCGTTCAACAACGTAATTTCTGTTTATTGGCTCCAACGTAATTGTTGATTTAGATTAATATTGCGTATGAGTTTTTATCTAATTCCGCTCACAAGAACACAGATCAGCCAGACACTCATAGGTTAATTCTCTGCATCGATGCACAGAGCATCATATATAGTCGTTATAAAGAAGGTAAATTGCTGTTCAAGCATGCCCTACATCGTTATTTAGAACTCGCTGTTTATAAATATGCTGGATATGATCGCCTGATTAAAACCATTGACTTAGAGGCGAAAGATGATGCCCTCTTTCAACAGTATATAGTTTATGGTAGCCCCTTAAAATTCATTGATTTTAGTGGTGGTGGAGCGTTATTGAGTTCTGCAATCGAACTATGCAACCACACTTTGATGAGTAGTGCACTGAATGCTGAGCAGTTGAGACGGGATCAGGGATTGGAGGTATTGAAACAACTCTTATAATTATATTTTTCATTTTTAATAAATAGGCATTAATTATTGCGTTCGATAGATGCTGTCCTATGGTAAATATTAATTCTGGACCAGACGATATGCCTGTGAGGGTTAGATATCTATTAACTTCAGTCATGGGTAACCAGTTTATTTAGGTTTGTGTGCATATATGTAACTGTTTCGCTACAGCCTCGGCATTTGAACAATGCAGACAAAGAATGGCAGAACTTCCTACTCTTTTCATGAACATTGTTCAGCTTTTGAAATTCCCGGTATATTCTTGCACGGACAGCCGAGATTGAATATGGATTTAGCACCTTGCTCGTTTGTCATCTGCAGCGGCTGAATGTGTATGCGCAATGGCGGTCTGCACATTGTTGCAGACTCAACTCTTCCAACGAGGAACCCTCTGGCAATTAATTCCGCATCTTTTCCACTTTGATTTTACTTTGGATGAAGGAGGTAATACGGGTACTTATCATTTCTGGTTCCTTTCAATCCTATCCAATTTTAAATATTAAAATTTTTATTCATATCGTTATACATTTGCTTTAACTGCTACCATGGGTAGATATTCAAGGCAGCTAAACGATTTTCGTTCACAATTTGTAGGTGTACAGCATAGCGAGGATTGTAACAAGCAGTCATTGGCTAATCGTCTGGCTCGTTCTTCTTGTGAAGCACTATCGTGTCTTGCTGGCTTTAGAGAACAAACTCCGGATAATGACGGTGTTCAAGTCAGCTTACCGCATAATATTCCCAAAAACAGAACGCTTTAGAATAGTTTGCGTGCCTTACTCACTCCATATGTTTGTAAATTGATGCGAACAACGAACAACGATATGGTACAGAGCTTAGATCGTTCAATTTAATTGTATATTTTAAGGTATTAAAAGCTTTGAACAGCAATACCGAGAGTCCATATCTCATATGGGATAATGCAACAAGAGCGGAGTTGTTAGAGTTTGTTGAGAGGCACCGAACTTCTGCTGAAAATACGGTTTTTTATTATTTTGTTACCTGTTAAATACAAATTCTTTAGAGTGATCTTTTCGGCGCAGAGTTTAGACTTTCAATTTATGCCAAGGAGTTAATAGTTGGAGATATATTTGTTCGGATTTACAATGAACAACCGGCATTTATCCTTGATGTTGATTGCCATTGAATTCAATTTAAATCTGCTAATTTAGGAACCAAAGAAAGTTACAATGGACTTTCTTGATTATATGAGCAAGTACGTTGCTGAACTGACTGGGCAAAAGAAGTTGAATGGTGATCTTATCGATATCGATTGGTCTGCCAGTGCAAATGGACTTACTTCAGATCAGAAAGTTTTCATGTGTATCAATGCGCTCTCAAATCTACTAATTTCCCATCCAGGTAAGATGAGAATCAAACAGTTCGATTATCGAAGGAGACAGTAGGTTGTGATTCCGACAAAGGTCTTAACGTAACTTTTGAGCCTGTGTATAACTTCTTAATTAAGTCAGTGTGAAAATAGCGGTGATGTGTTAAATGTATTTCAACAATAGATTTAAAAAAACATTTAGTTGTGCAAGAATTTGGAAATAATAGTAGGTTTACTTCTATGTAGTCTGTTCGTATTTTTCCTATTGAGTTTGTTTGGGTTTTTATTCGCAGCTGTTATATCCGCACATTTTCTTATTGGTTATTATTTCGGCTTTGTCACAGGTCATTGTCTTGGTTTCACCTACATATTCGTATTCTTTAGCAAACGGTGAATTACAGGTGTGGAGATGCTTCTGATTGGTCATTTTTCTCTGTTGGTGCAGTACATGCGTGCTCGCCTTTACCCAGCAATTCAAACAGCCGCCACTAAGGTATTAGTTGGAGTACGATATATCAATTGCTCTGTTATTAGGTCATTTCTATTGCTGCTGGAAACAGAGAATGCGTTTCCGATCTTTCGAATGCAAAACCATGCACGACATTATTCCTTTTGATTGTGGAGCGGAAAGAAGGTACTAATAGAATTACTTATTTGATATATTTATTAATTTATTTTAGCCATTTCTATGATGCTGAGTGCTCTTATTGCCTTATCTTCAAATACAACCATTGTGAAGGAGATTCTGGATTACGGTGGATTAATGTATATTCTATCTATTCTATGCAATGTTGATGGAGCTGCCGAAGATCGTTTAATGGCTGCAGAACTACTTGCAAAACTTCAAGTAATTTAATTCTACTCTATCTGGATTTTTGTTAAAATTAAGGCTGACAAGATGACTGGCCCAAGATGGACCCGCTTCATTGTCAAGTATTTACCTCCTATATTTGCTGATGATCTTCGAGACTCTCCAGCTAGAGCGTATGCACAGATTGAAAAATCTTATTGAAGCAAATTGTTACAGCATTGCCACATTCGATTCGGTTACAGAAAATCCGGAATTGATTTGGAATGACGCCACCCGTAAGAAGATTCGTTTGTTGGTGGATGAAGGCGTAAAGGAGCTGTATAACGAGCAAAGCAAAAACCCAGAAGTTAAATGGAACGCGGTACAAATCTTATTTGGTTTTGAAACGTCTTGTTGTTTTAGGCATCGCTAACTGATAGCAAATGCGCCTATTCTGATACCGTTGACGGTGAAATGGTTGTCGGTGGAGTTTTCATAAGGCTCTTCTTAGCGAATCCAGGATGGGTGGTAAGGCACCCGAAGCAATTTTCTACTGAATTAATCGAAAAGTAATATTGACAGTTGTTACGCCTCATTGACGTGGTATTTGCAGAGTTCTTGAATTGATGAGACGTCCAACGCCTGACCTTACCTTAGTAACTACTGCATTTGTCGAACTTGTTCGTCATCATCCTAGTTCCGCCGATCAAGTAAGATTTTCAAATTCATATCATTTCTACCATTACTTAGTTACCTGCGCAAGGCTATCTCCCTCAATTCTGCAATGCAATGTCTTACACAGATGCTCAAGCTTCACGCTCAGCTATTTTAATATTGCAGCACTTGGCCGATAATCAGGTATCTATCGAATAATCAAAATAATGCATCCACCGATTCCAGTTCTGTGCCGATGCATTGTGCCAGATTAATTGCATTGAAGGAATTATGAAGTCTATGAAAAATCAGCCAAGTATATTTGCTCTACTACCTATTTTATAATATATTTTAGCCTTGATGCGAGAGTCCGCTCATGCGTTGAAATGTTTAATGAAAAGACAGTGTGGTGAACTTGCGTCGCAAATGCTTTCTTGTGGAATGGTCGATTATCTTTTAGATGTCTTGCGAGGCAACATGCCTGGTAATTTCGTTATGGCTGAGCGTTCAACCTGATATCTTCAGGTGTTGATAATGCCGCTGCCGCGAAGGCTGAAATAGTCGATGCCTTGAAAAGTGCCAGTATGGATTTGAAAGTGGGGGACAGGATCACTGCAATTTTGAATGCATCACCTATTTGGGCTCAATATAAGGATCAGCGACATGATCTTTTCCTACCATCTGCGAGAACAGCCGCGATTGCAGGTACGTATTTGCTGTTTATCTTTAGTGGTTTACTTTATTTCCCATCTTGAAAGGTTAAGAATTCATAACAATTAGGTAAAATTAAAATTGTCGCGGAGCAACCAACTGCCATTGTATGTCGTATATAATCTACACCAACCATCATTCTTAATTTTAGGTGGAACAGCCAACACACCTCGGTACCTGACCGATACAATGTTCAATCCTGCTACTATGCAGTCTCAGCCCCCTCCCTTATAATTATGTTTTGTTATATATCTATTTCTCTCAAATTCTGCTTTTAATATTTAATTCTGATGTAAAAAATTGTATATTTATATTTATTGCTAACTACCGATTTGTGCAAGATAATTTATTACTTTTTCTACTGCATCTATTGGTCTTTGTATTCATCTGTGATTCTGTTTGCCTGAGCATATTTGAACTAGTTCATAGTGAGATCATCCCTACCATTGTGGATATATTCTTTTGGCTTGATTCACTTCTCTTCTAATATCTCTCCTATCGCATACAAAGGGTGCTGAGAATGTTTCTATTGGGAATTTTACAAGGTGCCTGTATATTTATTTGTTCATGAAGCAAATGCTCTGTGAGTACGGTGTTTCGTTAATTTATGCCTTATATCTTTTTTTTCGGTTTCTTGTCTGTGATTTTTATAGCAATGATGTTTGTATTTTTGCCTACATTGCCCATTTTGATACATTTTTTGATAATAATTTGTAAATTGGAAGTATATATTGTAAGTTGATTAAATTATCTAATTATTACAACGTAGTTTTTTTTGGGTATAGTAGTCTGATAGTTAGTTTGGTGTCAACACGACTGATTGTTAAGTAATTTGGATTGCAATTCATTGAGAGTGACTTCTAAGAAGATGTGCAGGCGCTTTTCTTTGTTTGGTCGGCGTTGTTGTACTACCATTTGCTATCTTTATAGGACACTTTATCTTTATCCATCCAAAGACTGGCTGAAGGAGATAAGAAGCAAAGATTGTCCAAATGGATAGGGTAGGGGGGATTCCCCGTCCTCTGCATGCACAATGCACGTGGCTAGAGAGATAGAAGAGACGCAGGCATGGCATAAACTCATATGATACATAAAAGCGCGTTTAGAACAAAAGATATGTATGTATAGTCGGTGAACGCGGGGCGCGTAAACAGGTGTCAGGCCGGGCCCAAATATTTGAGAAAATGTAAATTATTGTTTCGGTTCAATCTGCTAGAGTTCAGTGGAAAATGTCACTAATCTGGCTGCCGGGGACTATACCTGTTACGGGTCGGCCCGCATACCCAAATTTTCTAAGCCCGACCCAAGCCGGCCCGACTCGGGCCGCATACAGAAAAATATGGAGCGAGATGTCAAGGTTCGATCCCCGCCGAGAACATTAGTTTTGCAAATTATTAAATGTTCCTGATAGTAAAAAGTGCGGGCCGGCCCGGGCTTTTCGGGAGGTATGCCACGGATGAAGCAAGGTCCGCCCCAGACCCAAATTTTAAAATCACGGGCTGACTCTGGGCACCCTTGAATGAACGGATTCTTTGCAGGGGTATACGTTCGGCTATAAATGATTGAGCCCAATTCCTGCGCAATATTCGCAGTCCTTTAACTGCAAGCAATTTGTCCGTCTTTAGCAAATGGGGAATAAATGGAATAGCGAACGTATAAGCGGAGAGCAGAGAGCATAAGAGACACGCAGACAGCAATTGACCCCCGCTGACCTCGAGCTGCACCAGTTACAAAGCTCTATTGCAGTTATCCGTCCGTCAGTGCAGCTATGCCTGGATGCTAACCAAATGTTTCATTCAGCTTGTTATATCTTAATCTTCCAGGCTAAGAACTTAATTTTTGCAGATTTGTATTCCGAAAAATTGGACTAAAAGGAACTAAAAAAGGATTAAAATGTCTTACATTACCTTAATCCCAGGGCGCTCGGCAGTATCTGCTTCATCTTTAGCACCACTCTTAATTTCTGCCCCGGTTGAAAACAGTTCAAAACATATACCTAAATTCCAGATAAGGCAGACATACGGCTTAAATTCGGCGAAAACTCTCTATCTAAGAAGCATATGACCGGCTTGCTGGACTATGCGGTATCAACCAATAGTTGGCTGAAAATAGCAGAACGTCATTTCTATAGATTGTGGGTACTGTTATCGCTATTCCAAATGTCATTCTGAATTTTTCTTTCCATTCGTCTGCTTATATCTATATGTACCACTTGCATTAAGTAACGGTGCTGGAATTTTCTTGCTGGAATTTTCTAAAATATAATTTTTTATGAACTCGACAAGCAAGTACCGTTTTACGATAGAGAACTCCGCTGATTTGCCACTCTTTTACGGAGATTTGGGTTTAAGTTAGGATCACACCAGTGAGTTTTCTGAATGCTGTACCTATCCCTAGCAACTAAAAATTAAACAATAATATTAGAACAAAAGATTGTTTTCGACTTTGCGCCCTCATTTCTCAAAGTTAATAAGTACAAAGTCTCGCTAGAAATCTTCCGTTTCCACAAAGAAACTCCCAGAAAATACCCAGCCAACGTGACAGCTGACTTACTCTAAAGAGGGGTAAATAACCGAACTTTATTGTCCCCCAGTAACACAATTTAGTTTTTCGGATCAATGACGCTTACAACTGCTGAAAGGTCTGTAATAGAGATGGGCATTTCAGGCTGGCCCAGCTTTGATTTTTTGGAGGGTTTTGGGCGCGGTTTGGCGATTGAATGATCATGGACCATCAATTTTTTGTAAGCAAGTAGATGACTATTGTTAAAAGAGTGATATCCAAAATCAGTTGGTTTGGTTAAGTATTACGGTAGTTAGGGACCAAAGCTGAATCAACTATGGTGCATAACTAACGTTATACTTTACCGATCATGCTGATTTTTGGTATCACGCTGCTGCTAGTATTCATCTACTAGCTTACGAAAAATTGATGGTCCATGTTCATTAAATCGCCAAACCGCGCCTCCAAAAACCTCCAAAAATCAAAGCTGGGCCAGACTGAAATGCCCATCTCTAGTCTGTAATATTTAAGAATTTGATTTTGCGGATCGTTTCGTTCGTGAACGAGGCTGTGCCGGCGCCGATCTCCTTTTGTCTAAGCGGTGCGCTTCGGTTGAGCGATGCGAGTAATTCATGTTGTAGGTAACAAGCAAACCGGGGTTCTGGGAAGTTTGTGCGTCTTGAGTAATTGGAACATTTTAGTTTAAACTGTTTGGAATCATCGCGCAAATGAAGCCGTATCAAGAATAGTGTCACCATATTGCACCCAGCTCCGATGACTATAAGGAGAATTGTTAACTTCTATACTCCGGGGTAAACCCCATCTTCAGAAAGCTCCTTTGTTCTGCTTTTGCAAACATTCATTTCTCACTCACTGAAAACTTTGGACTTTACACAGCCTGCTTCAAAATAGCAATTGCTATATTATTATTCGGCACCGCCTTGATTTTACTACCGCGCCTGGCGACAGACGGTCAACCCGAGACTAACCCAAAACAGAACTGCCCAAAACAGAACTGCCCAAAACAGAACTGCTGCCCAAAACAGAACTGCCCAAA
>JAQGAV010000429.1:0-33287 GCA_034691345.1 Phasmarhabditis papillosa
GAATGTACTTTTAGAGAAAACGCTCCACGTCGACTGATTTTTCATTTATTTTGTATAAAACTGCGCCCCGCTCGTCATACCGCGCTGGAAACCTAGGTCTTGAGATAGACTATATATTTCTTTACTAAAAGCCTCATTTAACAGTGTTTAAATAATGTTTAAGTTTATATTTTAGATTCTTTTTGATTATTTAAAATGGTCTACAACCACTCGTCTGGTTGCTTGTTGTTCAGTAAGCGGACAACTAGAATGTCCTTTTGCCTCTACTCAACTGGGCTCACAACTTATTTGGACGCCTGCCAATTTTGAATGCCCTCAGGCTACTGATAAGGTATTTTTGTTAATAAAAATATATAATGTAAGATAGGAACGATTTTACAAACCTTAAGCAACACCGCTCACTGCAGTCTTTTTTTGTTATGGACTATAGTCATAATTTTAGAACCTTAACGTTTCTAGCAAAAGTTTATATTTCCACATTAACTTTTTATTAGTTAATTTCTCATAAACAAAGACATAGCAAACATATGGAATAGGGCTGGGAATTTCACGGGCCGCCGGGGCCGAAAATTCAAAAAGTCGGCCGGCTTTTTACAGCCCTGCTATGGAATAGATTGAAGTTGTTAAAAAAGTATTTTTTGTGGTAAAAACATACAATAAAGTAAAATTTAATGTGGAAAAGTATTTTAACATTATTTTTGTTTGCAGATTATTTTCATCTGTGAAAACTATGGTTCTGCTGATTATGGTAACTGCGCCATTGATAATATTAGAATTCACAGAGCCTATGATATATTCCATTTTGAACCATGTCAGAAAAACAGTATAAATTCATTGTAATCTAAAAACATTATAGTATTATTATATTTAACATTAATGACAATATTCATGATGTTTGTTCACTTGTTACGGGTTTCTATGTCATTTTGTATTTAATTATTTAACAATAAAGATTTTATTTATAGACAATAGTTAATATTCTTAAAATTTTGTACAGATGTATTACTAAATGTGCCAACTAAGAAATAATATGTTTAGTTTCCTTTTTTGTACCCCTTGGGTCAGTTGGTGTTATACAGTATATAACTTATACTCTAAAGTAAGAACTATTCTTCCAGCCAGCGCTGGGAATTTCACGTGACGGGGCCGAAAATTTAGTAAACTTGCCGGCCCGGTCGACTTTTCCCGGCCCTGATCTCATATAAGAGAGGGCCGGCCCGGGCCGTAGCTGTAAATTTGAGACATCGGGCCGGGCCGGGACCGAACATTTGGGAAACGGGCCGGCCTTTTCCCAGCCCTGCTTCAAGTTATATGAAAATGAATAGAACATCGGTAGATTTGGAGCCTTTCTTTCACAAATACAGTACATTCATTCTAAATTAACGCCGCCTTTGTCAGGGAGACAACACTGGAAACCTCTATTTGATATCAAATATATTTCCTAACATAACCATCATTAAATCATAATTTTATAAACATTAGTCCATGCCTCTTAACTATTTTGGTTTCTGTTGACCATTTTGCTCCTTCGGAAACTGAATCTTCATTGTGTTCGACTGTTATTGTTTGTTTTGTAGTGCGCAAAAAGGGTTTGCAAAAAGTGTAGTGGACAAAGATTATAAAATGATAGTGGAAATGGGATACTGTAGAAGGAGTATAGGGTTACTGTACAGAAAGAGCAGAATATCACATAAGACATGGCTGAATTTCGCTTCATGGAAGTGAAACACAACAAAAATGTGATCAAAACACAATACTGTGTATTTTTCATTCCTGCTCAACTGAATCTTACAGAATGATCGATCTTAAAAAGTAAGTGCAGTACCGTAAAAATAAAATGTTAACTATAGTATAGTCTATCTCAAGACCTAGGTTTCCAGCGCTGTATGACGAGTGGGGCGCAGTGTTATGTAAAACGAATGTAAAATCGGTCGACGTGGTGCGTTTTCTCCAAAAGTACATTAATTTTTTATAACACGGTGCCCCGCTCGTCTTACCGCGATGGAAACCCAGGTCTTGAGATAGACTATACGTCTTCCAACAGAAATTGTCTGCGTTCTCTTCGAGCGAGAGACTATTTCAAGTCAAATATTTTTGCACCTGTGTCCTTACCACATAAACATACTATAAAATATATACATGCTGCCAAGAAATATTTAGTCGGTATTGCTTTATAACAGATAAATCATGATAGTCTTTTTCGTCTATAAAAGCCGCAAACAGAAATGATTAATATAAATCGATGCTGTATGTTGTCCGAACAAGTTTTTAAAATCTATGAGTTCACTGGTAAATGATATGTATTGTCGAGCCAGTACGCAGTAGACATTATTTGTAATTCCATAGACCCCACTATATTCCAATCCTAAATTAAACATCAATCCATTATTGGCTTTTGCTCTTGCGACCCCTCATTTCAAACTCTATAGCCTCCTCTTGAAGAAGTTTCTTTATTTATAAATGTCCCTTTTCACTTGAATATATTCTTCCGACTTCTTCATTCTTCTTCTTTATCTATATGTTTTCTCTTATTGTCCAACCGTCTTTATTTCGACTGAGACTCCGCCCCTTTTGTAGATCATATTTCATCCCGTTGAATGATGCGCAGCCCAATGACCGGATACCGGAATTGGCCAGTTCGGAGGTCCGAGAAAAAAGCTCAAAATGGAAGAAAACTCAAAAATTCTGCATGAGTTTTTTTCATTAGTTAGAAATTAGATAAAATCTTCTGGAAATGGTTTAAAAAAAAAAGAGATTGTTTATTCATAGTTTACGAATTCTTTCTTCGTGGCGGATTCGAACCATCGACCTCGAGAGTATGAGGCAAAGCTTCTATCAATGGTCAATGGTGATTTATATAAGTTTTAGTTATGTTAATGGTTATAATTTAAGAGTTCATCAAATGAAACATCATCGAGGGTTGCCCTGTAACACGTAGATGTTTAGATATATCAACCTTGCAAGTAGTTTGAAATAGTACATATAAACCTATTTTTAAAGAAAAATCAAAAAATGATATTGAATAAAGAAAGTTTCCTGCTCCAACAGGAACTACCATATTTCTGATTGTTAAACATGTTATATAATAAAGATCTGCCGCATTGATAAATAGAATGCGGTATTATAAATAGATTGGCTGCGGTGCGGACGCACCTGGACGTAAACCAAGAAGCTGCAGCCTAAATCAATGTCTTTGTGGTCAATGAATAGAGAATATTGGCCACAGCATGGTTCTTGTCGGTCGGCTGTACCCAATATTGCGTATTTGTTAAGAAGCGGGTACAAGCCAATAAGAAACAATAGAAAAGGTCAAAGAATTGTGAGAGCAAAATTTCCGGAATGCCCTGAATATAGAAAAAAAAAAGACAATTCATTTATAATAAGAACTATAGTCAGATTCAAAAGTAATAAGGAGGCCGTGTATGCGGCGTATTTCGCCATTTTTAACACTGCGCCTGCTTGCATTCTACGCTCGCGATATCAGTAGATTGCAAACTTGCTTTCGTTCTGCCTTACTCAGACACAAATATTGTAACACTCCTTCTTATTAAAACGGCCTCATTACTTTTGAACCTGACTATACGAAACATGCACTACTACTGCTTTAGCCTAGTGATTAGAGCAGCGGTCTCAGAAACAGCTAGGATCAGAGGTGCGGCGTTGCTTAAATCCCCGTATTTACCGAAGGTTTGCAAAACCATCTGATTACTTGTACCGTAAAGATTCCCGAGTGAATGGCCGAACCCCTGCCTTTAAGAGAAGCTTTTGATATTAAATTGGAAGATATATAAACTTTTTGTTCAGTCAAGTCATATCAAAGATTCTGGATAGATTGCGGCTCCTTAACCTTTTGCAGCCTGTCTGCACCATCCTTTCAATACTTCAGACTTACTCCTAATCCAGTTTCCTTAACCACAAAAGACAACATTTCTTACAAGGAGCGCGGCGGTGTGAATTGTCTAACCGCGGTGTTATATTTACCTTCGGCGGTGGGGCGCAAAATGGTGGCATTGCGTATATTGACTGAAACAGAACTGCTGTCGGCGCTACGTGCAAAAACATCTGTATGGAAGAAATAACAGACTTCCGTCTTATATTTAACCAAGAAGAACAAATATAAACAAAATAGGAATAATATAGAAGGGGAAGATAGTTTAAATCTGTTCTTGGAATTGTTCGGTGTATTCGTAAAAATATATGCTTAATGCAACAGGAATAAGAAATTACTATTAAATATGAATTAAATTTAGTGGAAATGCTTGAAGCTACGCAAGCCTAACTCACCAGGGGAGTGTTTTAGCTCTCAGGTGGCCAATCAAAAATCTATCGACGCAGCTCGATAGAGGGTTGAAATAGAATAAGTCAGTCAGTCAGAATACTGCGAATCATTGTGTAGTACAGGACTTGGAATTGCACGGGCGGGTTAATGCTGAAAAACTGAAAACTAACTGTTTCTGAACAATATCCGCTAAAAGTGTGAAATAGACTAGGGCAGGCCGGACCGGCCAAGGGCCGGGGCCTACTTTTTTACGAAATGAGTATGGGCCCGTGCCGAAATTTTGAGAAACGGGCCGGAATTTTCCCAGCCCTGGTGTACGGATTCGCGGTCGGGAAAAGAAATTTGAGTCGAAGACTAGCTAAATGAAGACAAAATGCAATCTGTTAAAAATGGGGAAGTAGGCTGATTACACAGTGGTATTACTCTTGGATCTGACCATCCATAGCAAACTTATTGTTAGAATAAAATAGTCTAAACAGCTAAACTATTGAAATAGGACCCGTTATAGGGGGCCAGTCTCAACCCTAGGATCCACCATATCTAGTTGACAAGAACAACGGAGTGATCATGGAGCATTCTTAGATAGCAAAGATGTTTCAATTGTCCTTCTTCTTCTTCTCACCTGAATGGACAAGTTTTTATCATAAAAGTTGCCTTTCCTCCTTTCAACCCCTTGTTCCGTAAGCTCTATTCTTGTTTCTCTTTTGTATTCATTCATTTATACGTAAAAAGGCGTTACGTCTCCTGCCTTCAATCTAATAGTACGCAATTGGGCGTCACACACGGCACAGTTCTTTATTTACATTGTTTTTGTAGCCGCCACAAGCCCGTTGGCGGTGTTAACAACAGCTACCGTAGCTAGCGGCGGCGGCGGAGCAGCGGTGTTAAATTACGGTTGGAATGATCTCCGGGAATGGGAGTGTCGCCATCTGGCCTGAATATCCCGTCTCACAACAATAAATCCACTTCAGATCCAACCTGACCGTGTTGAAAATAATGCCTGGAAGTGCAAAAAATACGAGCAGGCGGTGCAGAAAGAGTGACGCGCGGTTGCAGAAACAAAATGTAAAATATTGTAGAACCGGTATGCAAGTTCAGTGATTATGAAAATAAAATGGGGGTGGAGACTCTGAGAAAACGCAAGAAAGTAACTTTTAAAAAGGAATAAGTACCCTAATATTAAGGAACCCTCATCAGACTCAAGAGTAACAATGGAATGCAGGGCTGCGAATTTCACGGGCCGAGCAGGCCGGGGCCGACATTTTGGGAAATCGGCCCATCCAGGGACGGTCCGGCCGGAAAGAGTTTGAGTTTGCCTGAGTTCCCTTCGGGGACACGGTGCCAGCTCATTGGCCCTTCTCAGAATAGAACATTGTAATTGCAATGTACGCCTGCAATTTGCTTGCATCGTGGTGTTAATATTCTATAATTTAACTTCAAGTAACACTCCATTATTATTCTTGAATTAAAATATAACACAAAGTAATGTTTTCATGCGGAATTCAAGCAAGGTTAACAAATTCGACCAAATTTGGAACTGCAGAACTGGATTTTTACGTGTGCAGGAGTGCGTTATGTAGCGAAAAAGTCGTTCATATTTGCAAATAAAGTTTTTGAGAAAATAATAATACTTATGGCTAGCAGAATTGAACAAATTAATTAAAAATTGGAAACTGGTTTTACAAGGTTACAACAAAAAAGCATACCAAATTTAACTGAAGAAAACTCCTGAGACAGCTGCCTTCTTACGAACCTCTAAACCCATAATAGCGGGTGCTTTAGCCAAGTAGTTAGAGTAGCGGTCGGTGAATCCGCGAGGATCTGAGGCTGTTGGTTCGACTCCCCGTAGCTGCAGAAGGCTTGCGAAACCAGCAGCTTACTTATCAAATGTTACGGGCACCCGAAGGCTGAATGTTAGAAAGGAGCCGTCTCTGCTCAGGAGATTCCGGAATGAATGGCCGAAACCCTGCGCCGAAGAAATCTAGAGTTATATGTGTAATATGTGGTATTACAGGAAATAAATAACTTTCAAAAAATAACTTCTTAATCCATTTGTTAGAAGTTTAATTTACTTTCAAGAAACTCTTCTAAACTTTTAAAACTTAGGGGGGGGGGGGCCTAATACATAGTCTCTGTTAAGAGCTAGGTTCTAGCACGGTATCCTGGAGAGCGTCGACATTAGAATAAAATGAATATACTTTTAAATAAAAGACTTACACAGATTTATTATTTGCCGATTTCTGATCCGCCGCCTCCGCTCCCCAGGTGCTGTGCAATGGAGTCCTGGCTCCCTATGGTCCCTTCGTCTCACTTCATCCTCCAAATATCTGTGATCCCTTTTTTCGCAAAATATGAATAAACAATCTTTTAAAAAAAGATGTTTAATCATTTGCATAGAATACCGCCGTTGCCGGCGATACAGCGCTAAATACCAAGCTTGTACAGATTGTAATTTGAGTATTGTTTATCACCTAAGTAGAATTTGTCTTTGATTAACTCTATCCATTAACTTCGCTAACTATGCTCTTACAGGAACGTGTTGCCCACCTACTTCGTTCCTATTGTGTTGCCCTCCGGTGAATACCGGAGTCTCCTGGGGGGATCCGGAACCGCCCCCTTTTGCCTAGAAGAGCAGTACAAAAGCACAGCTAGAGACCCAGATGAGACAGCACTTCAACTGGCCCCCCTTTCTAGAACACAGCTGAATATAGAGCTACAGTAACCCAACATACGTTTTATATTTCAATAAATCTTCTAACTTTGATGTTCTTATAAGGAGGCTTTACAGTCAGATAACTACTCTATATTATATTTGAATGGTTCCAAAGTATCTTTTGTAATATTTAGTCTCTTGGTGTATTTGAAATATAATTTAGCCAATTTTTTCAATTATAATATAACTTTCCTTTTATTTTGTATTTTTAAAATGTTGCTCTTATAATTATCTGTTTTTAGAAAGAATGAACCGTTGGTATTTGGCTCTTTTCATCTGCGCTGCAGTCTTCGCCGAAATGGTTAGTTTCATTCATATTTTGCCTCTGAAAATATTTTGTTGATTATTTCTTATTCTTAAGAGTTATAGTTAGATAGTCATGCAATCATCCTAATTCTTTTGGAATGTAAAGTATATTCCATGGACTAATCGCTTGGAAAGGGTTACGGTACGAACTGCAAATTTATTAGCTATTATTAGAGCAATTAGAGCAAATCTTTGCTCTAATTCAAATTTTTAGACCTTTAGCTGCAAGCGATTAATCCGCCGACTATATTTGGTAAGGCATGCTAGATCTGGCGCCTAAGGAACTCTATAAGTAAAGCAATCTATTTCAAACTTTAAGGTTCCAAAACAGAATCTTCCTGAGTACAGGAACATTTTCTGAAACAACAGCTTACTTTCCAACGCACTTGGGAGGCAGCGTTTTTAAATGAAAATCCTCTTTTCATCTTGTCTGTGTTTACAGACCCCCGCTTGTTCACGCCTTAAGGTGAACATCATTCTATTTAAACAAACGGACAAAAACAGAACAAACCCTATTTTCTTGCCAAATTTCTAATGAAAATGAGAGAACGACTATTTAGTGATGTATTTTTAAACTTATTAAAAGTATTTTATTTCATGTATCACTCTTATCACATAATAATACTAGATTTCTTCGAGGCATGGCTTCGGCGATTCATTCCGGAATCTTCAGAGCAGATACCCTTCTAACGTTCTTTCTTCGGGTGCACGAAACAAGGGATAAATATGCCTTTTCACATATCGCAAAAGAGAACCGCCATAAACCGTACCATTTCGAGCTGATAATTTCTGCCATCGCCTTCGAGATAGTTCCGTTTTTGGCTATTCTTTCCCTTCCAGTTTTGTTGCATGGAGTCCGTATGCATACAACGACTGGTCTTACTCTTTTAAAAGTAGAGCGCCTTTTGTTAAAAACGAGCGCGTTATAAAGTAAACAAGACTGTTTGCTGTCAAGTAGAAAGGTGTTCCTGTATTCGAACAATAGAGCAAACTAAGTGAGTATAAATATTATTCCGCAATAAAATTTTAAGACTAGTGCATGTCTGGACAGTTTCATTTTAAGTTTACATAAACTAATGACCTACAATACAATCTTAACCAAACAGGAGTATTTTTCTTACAGTAATGAATACAGTATTTATCAAGAGTTAGTTGTTCCGCGCAATATCTTGAGGAACAGCGGGGTTATATAAAAATGATTAAAATATTGGTGGATGGGCAGTATATTCTCCAAAAGTACATTCATAGCATTGTAAACACCGCTACTTCGCAAGTTACGCGCTAGACTCTTAATACAAATTATATAGTCTATCTCAAGAACAAGGTTTCCAGCGTTTCCAGCGCGGTATCACGAGCGGGTGCAGTGTTATAAAAAACGAGTGTAAAATCGGTCGACGTGGTGCGTTTTCTCCAAAAGTACATTCATTTTTTATAACACTGCACCCCGCTCGTGATACCGCGCTAGAACCTAACTCTTGATACAAATTATAGCATAAGATGACAAGTAGAGAACTCAATGAATATAAATATATATATTTATTATAGACTATGGCCAGCAGCAACGAATTCCATATTCGTGCTAAGAGACAGGACTGTAAGTGCGTGAGAAACCCAGGCGGAGGACTAACCTGCAGTTGCGCCAAGCCCAGTGTGGTGAGTAAAAAACTAATTTCTCAACATTTCGAAATATTAAATACTTAAGCTATATTAGTTATGTGACCAATTTAGTGGAAATATCTTTAATATAAAATATTACAATTTATTTTCCAGAGTGCCGGATCGACCCTTGTCCATGCTGAACAGGAGCAACAGGTTGAGCTAGCTCATGAACTCCAGACTATCCAGCCACAGCAGAACCAAGCCCAGGCTAGGTACGGAAATTAACAAATGTCTTTGTTAATTTAATCATTTTATAAAATAATCTCATAGTTCTTTATTCACTTTAATGACTAATAGGGAGAGGTAATCAAACGATGGAAAAAGGCTTTAAAAACTTTTGAAGCAATATAAATAATCAGTATTTCAGATGCGCTTGCCTCCAAATTGTCTTCCAGGGTAACCCACAGTACCAATGCCAGTGCGGAGACGGAAACGGAAACCCAGTAAGTTATCAAAGAGAAGCTTAAAGTAACAAACGGTATTTGCAATAGGAAAGCCATGGGTTGGGAATTGATGGGCCGTTCCGGGGCCGAACATTTGAGAAACCTTTTCCCAGCCCTGAGGAAAGCCAACAACTCTTCTTTTTATAGGTCTAATTTTATATACAATTGATTTACAAGAATTTGAGGTTTATAAAATCATCCTCAGGAGCGATAAAGCTCTGATAAAAATCGAATCAACTATAAAAAGTAAAATTGTTTGCTAGAATCAAAGACTAATCTTAAGAAATAGTTCTACGGTACGGAAATACTAGTTTATATATTCAAAATTATTCTATAAGTTAATTTTAGCTCCCAACCTCCACTTTGCCAACAACGACCACTACGACTCCCGCCCCAACCACAACGACCACCCAAGTACCAACAACAAATGCACAGGCACCATCTCAGGTAGGTCGAAGAAGCAATTTTTATAGGAAATATAGAATTTGTTACAAAGCTTATTGCACAGTTGTTTCTTGTTTTATTACAATAACATGTTGAAAACACCGATAGTCTATAGTCTGTACCTAGAGTTAGAGACCAGTATTCTGCGAAGCAGCGGTTATACAAAAATAAATGAAACATGTGTGTATTTGCAGTCTTTTCTTTAAAAGTACATTCTTTTAAACTAACATTGCCTCTCACCGGGATACTACGCCGCTGAAAACCTCGTTGTTTCAGACTACAGCATAATACCGAAATGTACATCTTAAACTTTTAAAAATGATATATTGTAGGGTCCCGGACAGTGCCAATGTATCATGATCCGTATCTCCGGACCAACTCAAGCTCATTACCAATGTGCTTGCCAAAACACCCCGGTAAGCGATTCACTAAAATGAATAACTAACACTTTGTATTGCACAATTCACTGTTATTAACATTGTACAACCTAATTATTAGTATTTAAAGTAACTTTTCACTTAGAAACCCGTTACAATGGCACCATTCGTTACCACAACCACTGATATCCCTACCCCTGCACCTGAAACCCTACCCCCTGTGGCGGTAACCCTACCGGCCACCCTGCCAACACCGTCACCGGAACCAGTCTATCCACCAGTCGGAACCATAAATAGTACAGAAGAAGGATGTTATTGTGTAGATCAAATGACTGCAAATATTCAGCCACTCTGTGGTTGCACATGTAATTGTTACACTATGTTGTGTAATATTCCGTCTGGAGTTTGTGCATGTCCGCAAGATGCTTATGGACAACCGTCTGTAATACCGGTATGAACTTTTGGAGGATCTTGTTTCAAGAAAGTCTGGTTCTAACAAGTTTGAATACGACACCTTTACAACTTTACTGATAATAATTTAAAAATAGTTCCTAGCAAGAACGTTTCATAGGTTTTGAGCGCAGTATCGTGGGCGGAAGTGGCTTTAAATAAAAATGAATGCAATTTCGAAGAATTTGAAGAGAAGGCACCGATTTTTCATTTTATACAAAACCGTATCTCCCCAGGATTCTGAAAACCTAACTTTTGTTACGTACTATGTATTCACAGTTCGAATAAGGAGGTTCCATTCTATTTCACTTTTGAGCCCACCAGCACGTTCACTAAACACTATTTCACAATAGCAAACCTATTTAATGTATTTCTCTATGGATATTCATTGTTTTTAGGCTGCAGCCGAGCCCCAGACTACCACTCCGGCTATTCAATACATGCCAATTGAAGAAACAACTACTCTGCCACCAATTACACTACCGCCTTTTGTTGAGACTACTACTCTACCAGGTAAAATGACAACCTTTGAAACATTCATATTCGGTAACGTCGACCGATGAATCGTTTGCAGAGTTGTACTGTAGAATTTAGAAGGAGCGCGAAAATAGAAAGAAAATGTACAAGCAAGCAACCGATATAATTGTGCGCTCGCCTTATAATAAATAGACCTTGAAACTGCATGAGATTTGTCCGTAGACTATATAATTTTGTTTTACTCCACTAATATCTATGTGACTGGAACAAGTTTCCTTTCAACTTTATGGATTCTGTAAAAATTACGTTGATTATTTAAAAAATATTATAATATATTTATGTTTTCATATTTTCAGCTTTTCAACAAGAACCAGCACAACAGTACCCAATGACCACCACTTGTGTGTATGTAGGAGTACAGGTAATAAATTATTAAATCTTATTTAAATAAGTTTATATATATATATATATAATGCTAAACATGTTACAAGTAATCTTACAGGCTTCTCCCTGTGTGTGCCTTCCACAATACGACCAGTGTGCCCAGAATATCTGCTGCTTGAAGGCCAAGTACCGTAGCTACAAGGTAAGAAAGAAAGCTATTGAAGATAAGTCGAATACAAAAACATAAAATATAATAATGTGTTATATTCAATCCTAATTCCTTGTATAGTTTCAACCTTATTTGAGTTGAAGCAATTCCCAAAGAAGATAAAAAGTGACTGATATAACGTATTAACATGATATTTACTAATTATATTTACTTAAAACATTTTACACAAAATTATATAAAAGTGAAATGATAAAATCTTAAGTTATTTACTTTCAGAATACACCCAAGATGGCGGATGCCCCCCAGGGTGAGAGCACCATCGATATGCTTATGAATGTACTCCACAAACTAAAAACGAAATTGAACCATTAAGAAAAAGAATGAAAATAAGAACATATTTGTACATATAGAACATATTCAGTATTATTATTGTAACAATAAAGATATTTTATCAGATTTCGGTTTTTGTTTCTTTACCTTTTTTAAAAGATTCTTTATTCATATTTTACGAAACACGAGATCACATATATTTGGAGGATGAAGTGAGACGAAGGGACCATATGGATCCAAGACTCTATTGCACACCACCTGGGGAGCGGAGGCGGCAGATCAGAAATTTGCAAGAATTCTTTCTTCGGGCGGATTCGAACCGTCGCCCTCAAGATTATGAGGCAAAGATTCTATCCAATTCTTTGAACCATCAAAATAAACGAAATCTATGTCGTAAAAACAAAATTTACTTTAAAAAGTTAATAAAACATCGTAGAAACCTTTATTACAACAAAAGTTATATACAGAAGACCAATATACAAATACAATCGCTTTCTGCAGTCAATCTCGATTGCTTCTCAGTGGTTCCATTTCAATGGCGTTCTGAAAACAAGTAAAGATGAAATTAAAAATAACTTTATTAGAGGCAGAGTTACACATTAATTGAAATTAAACTATAAAATGTGATACCTCGGACACATTTATGCTAATGTACTGTTGCTATTGTCAGCGCCAAGAGTAATGATGGAGTGTAAAGAATTCAACGCTCGTCTGAGCCCCTTTTGCGAGCAGCGCGCCAGTATCTGGCGCGCTAATATTGTAAAATGTTCAATATTGTACTTTCCAAGTACGCGCGTACAATTTGCCTGCATACGCGGTGTTAAAAATCCTATAAATACGCAAGTGACACCCCATTATTACTCTCAGCGCTGACTATACATTTATTTTACATATCCGCTTACGGCGTCTGTATAATTATAACTTAAGTAAGTAGGATTTGAAAGAAAAACTGGGAAATGACTGAAATTCATTTTAGGCTGCAAAACGCTAATTTTAAGAGAATAAACCTATACCTGATCCGAGAATTCGAACTGATCCGCGGCCTTATGAGTGAACTCCAAATGACATAAAAGTAGACTATCTAATGCCATTTCGAGAATAGAAAGAAAACAATTTGCAATTAAATAAGATAGTATAAATATTATTATAAAAGGAAAAGCCGGGTGCGCGAGGGTTTGAATGTCCTGAAAATATTATAAATATGTTCAGTCGGTTGACACCAAAAATCAAAGCTAAAAGAATTATTTTTCAACTTACCTTAAAAATATAGAAGGATATGAACGTAGTTATAGCAGCAACAATAAATTTAGTCAAAAACAGAACAATGCTGCCTACTGTGTTTACAGAAGCCACGCCCACTGCATTATCTAACAAGGTGTTAACAGCCTAAATGTTGTACTTTAAGATTAAAAAGAAGTGCGCATTATAGTCGGCGGTCATGGCTTATGGGGGTATACTTATGGGGGAGCGCGGCCGAGCCATCGCGCGAAAACGCGGATTAGTGAATATTGCAATGTTCAACACCACATCTAACTTATTTTTCGAAAACAATTAATTTATTTAAAAAAATACAACATTTTTGCGCGTTGTATATTGTGCACTCAGACCTTTAACTTGCATATCGTTTGCCAGCCGACTATGGAGCCGAGCTGCTACAATACAATTAAAAACTTAAACTAAAAATAAATTTATCTAAAAACTTAATTAACTAAATTTGCGTTGGAATTTCTCATGTTCTGAAATTATTATAATAAGTTTTATGGTCGGTTTAATTGCAAACTGTTTTAAATATTAAGAACGTGTAAAAAAAATTGAACAATATGGACAAAACTGTATGAGAATTGACTGTGAAAACCAAACTCAATGGAACCGAGCCTACAATTGATGTAGTCTGTTTTAAAACCTAGACTGCAAGCGCCGTTTGTAGTTAACGTGCCGCTGTTACAGGCTTTATAAGGGAAAAAGCAATTTTGCTGGGGTAAAATTGCACTTTTGAATGAGAAGTCCGTCATCGCTGCACGTTAACTACAAACGGTGCTAGCAGTCTAGGTTTTAAAACAGACTATATATGGATCAATTACGAAACATCTAATGATCTAAGCATATAAATCGAATACATATTATTACTATTATTATAAAAAGTATATAATCATTGACTTACAAGTTTAGCTGCCGGACAGAAGCTCATTCCGGAGTAAGAAATGACGGTATAAGCATTGTAATTAAAATAGTTTAGACATTTCTCAATACAAGAAAGAAATATAATAAAACAAGAAAGCAACTTCTTTGCAATAGGATTCTCGATAGCTTTCATTCTAAATAAAATATGTTATATTAATTTTATTTTAGCTAAATCCTGGAGATCAGCGGTGTTATATAAAACCAATGTAAAATCGTATATACTTTTTCTTCTTTCTTAAGTACATTCATTTTAATTTAATACCGCCTCTTTCTATGATACTGCGCTGGCAAATATAGTTTATCTCAAGACCTGGGTTTCCAGCGTGGAATCTCGAGCGGGGAGCAGTGTTAGAAAAAATGAATGTACTTTTGAATAAAACGCACCACGTCGACCAATTTTACAATCAGTTTTTATAACACTGCGTCCCGCTCGTGATACCGCGCTGGAAACCTAAGGACTTAAACTTTTTTGATATAACTTCATCTATACAATAAATTACAATTTTTAATATAAAGTTTGTTTATGTTTTGTAATAACTTATTTAATATAAGTAATAACTTATATAACATAAGTTATATTCCCTTATTAAGTAACTTACTTAGCATAAGTCCACATAAGTATATATCTCGGTATTCTTATAATAGTTATAATAAATGAACCAATAGCAGCAGAGCCAAGATGATATCTATGTAGATTATAGAAAGAAGTACAAACTGGAGAAGAAACTTCTCGAATTCCTTTTCTAAATTAGTTTAATATTTGTTTAAATAAAAACAAACTAACGATTTAAAGTACCAAAGTGACACAGAACCGGCAATAAACAGTCGCTGACAAGCAAGAATGAACTCACTAATCCATACAAAACCAATTAGTTGTACATAAACCATTAGTCTGGAAAATAAGACAATTCTCCCAATCCACCAATTATAAATTCGTTTGTATTTAACACCACCTCTCTCCAAGATACTGCGATGGAAGCCTAGCTCTTGCTACGGACTATACGAAAATAGTTTCAAGCAGAAAATGGAGTGTACAAAGGATTCTTAGTAAAAACTTTAAGTTTATTTATTTATTTTACGAAACACGAGATCAAAGATATTTGGAGCGAAGAAGTGAGAAGAGGGAACCGTAGGAAGTGGGACTTCATAGCGCAGCAGCCAGGGAGTGGGGGCTGCGAATCAGAACAAATGTGCAAGAATTCTTTCTTCGGGGGGATTCCAACAATCGACCTCTGGCTTATGAGGCGAAGCTTCTAACCACTGGGCCACCCACCCACTAACCCTAGTTGAATCTAGTTATTTTATTTCCATATAGTTGTTTTCTATTAGAATGTTTTCTTAAGGCTCTAACTTGCCTGATGGATTCTGTTACATTATTCTCTACAATAGTAATTAAGGTACCGTCAACATTCACTTCTTTCGTAATTGGTTCTCCTGAAAAACTTAAATTAAAACAAAATAATTACATATTTCATAAAAAGTTAGGTAATCGACGTTTTCAAAAGTTCCAATCTTCCCAATTGAGTTGACACTGACCTGCAGTTAGAAGTACAAATACACTAGATAATGTGAATATTGCTAAACACAGGACAGAAGTAGTAGAGAGAACAGGTTGGAGAAGAAGGATCGGCATAGCGGAAAGCGCCTGAAAACTATAATATGCAGAAGTAAGCTATATTATTACTAATATTCTTTAAAACTATAGTTTGTAGTACAGATGGGCGTTTTGGTCTGGATCCAACCCAGCCCAGCTCTAGCACATACAAAGCTGAGCTCAGCCCAGCCTAAACTCCTGTTATTGACTGAACAACCCAGGCCAGCCCAGCCCAGCTTAGCCGAACGTAGAGCAGACCCAGCCCAACCCGGATATCTCTCCTGAGCTCTCAACTAGCTCAGAGGAAGCTACCAAATAACAAACCAAGCATAGCCCAGCCCAGATCGACTCTAAGAAATCAAGCAAAACCTGCACCCAGTCCAGCCCAGCTACCCATCTATAGTCTATAGCAAGAACTAGGTTCCTAACGGAGTATCCTAGAGAAGGGCGGTTATAGATTAAAATAACTATTGTAATTGATTGACAAACTCTCATCATTTCAAATAATACTAGATGAACATGCTAAACTAACCCTCGAAGCTCTTTCAAACAACTGAACAACATCTTTGCCTCGTGGTAGCAGACACCAAACAACGAACAAGATGAAAATCTAAAAACTATTATGGAACAAACTTCCTTGATATAGTTACCGTAATTATTGTTGCTCCCAAAGATAATCCAAACATAGTTCTTGTTTCCACATTGTTGAGAGTAAACCAGTTGTTGAAGCCGCTTTGGTAGACTCGAGAGAGTTGAATCTATAAATCTTTGTTTTGATCAAATACTTATTAGATACAATTATGGAAATAAAAGGAATTCAGAACATCTGTAGTTTATGATAAATTGAGAAAAATCTAACCAAATTAAGTAACAATGTACTGGAACTATTTCGTTTCGCCCCCTGGCTCTATACGAAATAACTCCGATCAGTGCGGGGGCTCGTCAGTAGAACGAACACTGATCTTAGTCATTAAATTTATGTTAAAATATAAAGTACAATATTGAACGGAGAGTAGCCGCCAGATGCTGGCGCGATGCTCGCAAAACTGGCTCAGACGAGCGTTGAATTCTTTACACTCCATTATTACTTTTTGCGCTGACTATAGGCATTTGAAACAAAATGGTAGAATGAAGTAATACCGAAAACCCGGTACTAAAATTTTAACGATACATGTACGATTTCGAGGAGGGGCTCGTTACTCACCTCTGGCATTCCTGAAGCGCTAGTTGGCATTACAGTCGGGCTCAGTTGCGACTCCTTTACTTGTATTAAGTAGAAAGAATACCAAAAAGCTCCGGATATTCCTATAAATGAAAATATCTAAACATCATGGTTAATAAACTATTTTTAAATATTTTATTCGTTAGAACTCACCAGCTGCTACAAATACCACAAGACCATATATGAAGTAAACAACAATTCCAGCAAAGAAGCGTAGAAAATAAATGGACAAAAAGGAAATGCCTAAAATTGAACAGTAAGATATTCAAGTACTGAACAATTTGTGAAAAATGCTGGTTATAGTCTGTAAAAGGATCTAATTTTCCAGTACAGTATCCTGGGGAGCCGTGGTGTTTTTTAATAGATTGTTTATTCGTACTTTACGAAACACGAGATCACAGATATTTGAAGGATGAAGTGAGAAGAAGAGACTATGGGGAGTCAAGAGTCCATTGCACAGCACCGGGGGAGAGGAGGCGGGGGATCAGAAATTTGTGGATATAACATCATTCCTTGAAATGTACATTCATTTTATCTAACACCGCTGCTCCATAGGATATTACTCTAGGAACTTAGCTCTTGATATAGACTATGGATGAAAGAATTGCTCACCAATGGCCATTACAAATGACTTTAGTATGAGTGGATAAGCAGTCAGAAGGTCGTTCAGATACGAGCGCAAAAAGTCCAGCTGAATAATCTATAAAGAAGTATTATTAAGCAAGTAAGATATTTGTTAAAGGGCGATTCTATTTTCTTAAATCCCCCCCCCCCCCAATTCTGTACAGATAGGATCAAAGACAATGGGTTTCATTGTATAGATTTGTAAAACAAGTCATAAATATAAGATTTCTAAAAATATATGCCGAGCTTATCCGCGCCGAGCACACGCACCGTTTGTAGCAGATTGGGCTAGAAAACGACCCCAGCCAGCCAAGCCGCTAATAACTAGCATATTGGGTGAGCCTAGTTAGTTTTTGGTACAAACTTACTTTATTCACGAATTCCTGTCCAAACGATAAAACATCTTCTGGAACACAACGATGTAAGATGGAAGCACTAAAATGCAAAATATAGTTTTATAAAGGACTGAATAAATAACCTTTTTAAGATTGGCAGCCTTGGACAAATAGATGGTGCTGGTTGTGTAAACTTAGCCTTGTTTGGTGAAGTTACACAATAATCTTGTAAGCTCTCGTTCGTTAGAATAGCTTCTCTTGGACATTGTTCCACACAAATCCAAAGAGTGTCGAAGGGATTTGTTATATTCAAAGGAAACATGAACCTAAAGGTTTTATTGTAATTTGGAAAGCTGATTGCCTAAGGAGCATGGATTATATTCGATTTTAAAGGTTTAAAACTGAAAAAGGTTTAGAAGTCAGCAAGCAATGGAGTGTTAAAAAAATCTTAACTTATCAACCCTAAAAACCAAAATATTAATCTAAAACTTACTTTTTCTTCTGCATATTCTGGCCAGAATAATGTTTTACAAACGTTCTCCTTTCATTTACAATCGGTTCATTTTTTCTTCCACAAGTATTGCCGAAACTGTCAGATCCATAAAGAACCTTATAGGCATCACCATTAGAATAGCCATAGATGGTTGTTGCTAACTGTAAAGAAGTACTAATTAGAATAGAAATGCGCCCGCAGCCGTAGGCGGAGCCTCCTTAAGCAACTTTTTTGTGGCCCATTCGGCCGAGCCGCCTGCCTCAGTACTACCGAATAGTTGTAAAGGAAACTTAGATTTAGTCTAGTTTCAATTTAAGTAGTAAGTTGTTTTTTTAGATTAACTATATTCGCAAGCCAAACTCACCAATGCACCACAGAATCCCATAAAAACAAGCAGAAATAGGCAGTCCGTACACTTGCGTTTTTCTGCCTGAAATAAAACCTTCTGTTCCAATATGCTTATTCAAAGCTTAGTATTGTATAGTCTATATCAAGACCTAGGTTTCTAGCGCGGTATCACGAGCGGGTAGCCGTGTTATAAGAAATGAATGTACTTTTGGAGAAAACGCACCACGTCGACCGATTTTACATTCATTTTTATAACACTGCGCCGCGCTTGTGATACCGCGCTGGAAACCTAATGATATATGAAAGTTTATGTTAATATTTGCTAAATATGTTTCATAATTTTATTGGGTTTTCTTTGAAAATGTAAAAGAAACTAACTTTTAACAGTGTTTCTTCGTTTTTAGAACTGCAGCAGCAACATAAAAAGCACATCTTGTTGAGAAGTTCTTTGCTAAAGCAAAACTTACAAAGTATATTTCAATTTAAGAATAATAATGAAATGTTATTAAAAGGAATCTCATTGGAAATGGCACTAAAAGTATTCGAAAAACAAAAATATACGCAAAATCACCCAAAAACACGCAAGAAACACTCCATTAATACTCTTCAAACAGTTTATAAAACAAATAGTATTGGTACCATGACTAGATATTGTCGGTGGACTAATCGATTGCAAGAGGTTACGGTACGGAATGCAAACTATTTAGAGCTTATTAGACTTATTAGAGCAAATTTAGAGCAAATATGTGCTCTACTTTTAATTAATTAGACCTTTAACTGCAAGCGATTAGTCCGTCGGCTATAGTAAAACCAATAAATATAATATCTAGAAATCATATATCATCAGTCCCTATCAAAAAAAAAACTATAGTTTTCTACCGACTATGGGGTGGTTTTAATTCATTGTTTACTATCAAATGGCTTTTGCAAGATGTGGTTTGAATGCAAAAATCAATGCAGCGCTTTAGCCTATGATCAGACGGTTTTATTGTCATACAATAGAGAAAACAGTTTCATAATCAAATGTATTCTGTTATAGTCCATAACAAAAAGAAGACTGCAGTGCGCTGTGTTGTGTAAGGTTTGTAAACTAGCTCCTTCTATGGCAAAATTGGAAAACCATTATATGGTTCGATTTTGTTTGATGGCAGAAAAATATTATTGTACTAGTTTATTTTGTATCATATCCAGAAAAAGACAAATACGCAATTGCGGAAGCCTACGGTTTGTTATAGTATGTTACAAGAGCGTGCTTTTCCGCGCAGTATCCTGGTGAGAAGCGGTGTTGAGTAGAAGTGAATGTACTTTTAAAGAAAAGCTCCAAATCCACAGATTTTCTATTTGTATATAACACCGCTGCTCCTCAAGATATTGCGATGGTAGTCTAGTTCTTGATACAAACTGTATAATTACATGCTAATTTTGTCTAGGATCAAAGACGAAACAAAACTAGTTTCATCTTTTCACTTTAGCTTATTTCTTCCATATATATAAAATTTGTGATTCATAATTACTTTAACTTTTAAAACTTATATTATTATTATTACATATAAATATAATGTATTTAAAACACTTAGCAATAAAATGCATTGTTCTACGAAAATGGGTCAATTAACCTTGTACAAATAGACCGATATGGTCGAAAAAAATGGCGCGAAAATACTATTTTGAAATACTTCAAAGGATTTAATTAAAATTTCTATAAAACAGCTTTTTTATAGTTAGAAAGTGTAAAAGATGAGTTCTAAATAAACAGAAACTTTGTTTGAAGCGAAAAACTAAAATAAAAGAATGAAAGAAAAAGAGTTTGCCAAGTGTGCGAAAACTGGCTGAGTCTGTTAGCTACTGTTAGACAAATCGTTGAATTAGTCATCAGAAATATAAATGAAAAGATAAAAATATTTACATATTATAGACTATATATATTTAGTTTGATTATAAGTAATTCGATTTATAGTTTAAGATGAAATTGAAATCCATAAAATAAGTAACGATAGCTAAGATCACTTATAAGATACGTACACAGACATAAAGTTAGACATAGACGTAAGGGGGTGCTTTAGCCTAGTGGTTAGAGCAGCGGTCTCTGAATCCTCGAGGTTTTGAGGCTGTGGGTTCGACTTCCCGTAGCTGCAGAAGGCTTGGACAACCAGTAGCTTATTTATCCCATGTTTCGTGCCCTCGAAGATTGAATGCTAGAAAGGTGCCGTCTCTGCTCAGAAGATTCCGGAATGAATGGCCGAAACCCTGCGTCGGAGAAATCTACTGTTGTTGGTTTTTAATAGTCAGAGACACAGTATAGAAGTTTTTTTACAAATATTTTGTACTAAAAGGTCTTGGGAGCGAAAGATGTAGGTAAAGCTCTTAGAGAAGTTTTCAAAGAGAAGTGATTATCATTACATTATTGGGGAAATGAACGTATTAGTCACCAAATCAGTAAAAATAGAAAATGAAATAATATATGTATTGGAAGTATATTTAGCTTACTATTTATAGTTTACGGAAGTATTTCATGAATCATCATGCTATTTGTTTTACAAGAACTGTTATGGTCTATAACAAAAAAACACTACAATGAGCCGTGTTGGTTAAGGTTTCAAATAACGCTGTTCTTGAGGCTAAAGTAAACTTTCATCATCTCGTTTGATGCGCAATTTTTTGCTTGTTGTCAGAAAAATATTATTGTACTAGTCTTATTTTGTATCATATCCAGAAAAAGACAAATACGCAGTTGCGGAAGCCTACGCATACCGCCGCCCTCTGTGGTCTTTTGTTTGTTATACACTATACTACTAACGAATGTTCTTAAGTTTACGCAACAAAAGACAAATGTTTAATAAAATACACAAATTTAAAATGTAGGGAAAAATGAACTTGTGGTTAGCAGAGTTGGTTTCGAAATATATTTTGCTTGTGTTTGGAGATTGCTGTTTACTTTTGATTGTTATCTATAAGGTGGGTTGTTAACACATGATAACGAGGTCGGTACTTCCTATTTATGCTAAAGAATGAACAAGAACTTCCACATTACTCAATATTGGTGAATCTTTTTTCCTTTCTGTTTTATCTAATACAGAGGCTCGCCATGATACCCCGCTGCAACCACAAACTCTTCATATTCTCGTTCAGAATACTTATTACACTGACTTTACTTAATTTTATGAAGAATTGCGGAATGAAAAAGTTGCTGTAGCTCCAACGTTATTTCCGCTTCACTCTAGTTATCCTCCTGTGGCGAGACTCTCCGGCGGGCAGGCCCGGGCGGGTCCGGGCCCAGGTTGGATGGTCTGCATGTGACCGTATCCACGAAGGCACCCCATCGCACCTTGTGACACCCTGGCTCGCCCTGTGATGCCGAAGTCGCACCCTAGCCTTTCATTCGGACCAAATGCCAACCCTGGGGCTCCCTGTCCTTCCAGGGCGCACACCAGGGAATTCGTGAGTACAGCAACTGGATACTTCAAACACTCTATCTTGCTCATTTGGTGACAAGTTGCTAAAACGCTTTACCAAATCTATAAATTTAATAGATAAATATGATTATGTAAAATAGCTGTAATATATTGTAAGATTATCAATTGTGGGCGTAAACTATAAGTGTGATTAACTGGACGCCCTGTGTGAGGAACTGGGCGCACCCCTATAAAGGTAAGAACAACAAAATTAAAGTCAATACATATTTATTAACACAGAATTTAAATACCCATATTCTTGTGATAAATTATATACAAACTCGAATCACAGGAAGAAAGCACTTTTGTAATAGCTAGTGACGTTCGCGACTAAGGTAATACCACCAGTAGAACACTAAAATAAATAAGATTGTGTTTAAAACAATTAATAATTCCGAAACAACTTATAGTGCATGTTCTATGCGACAAGCTACAATTTTTAGGTTTAGGACCGTAGCTTAGACCTCTCTAATCAGACAATCCAACCTGGGACCGGGCCGCTGAGTTTTTTCTGGGCCCGGGCCGGCCCGGGCTGACCCAAAAATCAATAAAAATAAAATAACAATTATGATCTAGGAAGCATTACTACATAATTGATATATGTAGGTTGTACTAATTTCTAGAGGTTCTTTTTGTCATAGACTATCTTTTCGTTAGTTCATTACTATGAAATTTATTCAAATCTATAGTTTGATTTCTTTTTGCTCACATATGGGGCCCGGCCCGAGCACGCCTGGCCCGACCGGCTGGAGGGTCTGTCTCTAATGACTGTAAGTTGCCTTGCCCTGAACTCGATTAATTTTGTTTTAAAATGGTTTCCAAAAAACTATAGAATATATTTTCCACATTGATATATAAATATTCTTATAAATAAAGTTTAACTTACCATTAAACGCAGCAAACATGGCAGGGAATGCCTTAGCAGCAATTGCATCTACTCTAGCTCCCATATCAATATGAGAACCAGAATATGAAGTATAACCATTACCATAACCATTCTCCATAGGACCACTTAAGTAAAAGAAGATTATGAAAGTATTTAGATTAATTTGTAATTGAGTAAATCTTAGATTTGTTATATAGTCTTTAACAAGAGCTAGGTTTCAAGAGGTAGGCAAGAGCACACTCATTCTTTTATAACTCCACTGCTCAATAAGATGAAAACCTAGATTTTGACATATACAATTAAATAAAGTTCTAATTGAACAACAGGTGGAGAGAACCGATATATTAAAACTTATACCAAATAATTATTAGTTTATTTTTCCACTTTTTCTGTTTTTTAATCTTATTAAACCTACTTCATGTTCAGGAACATATCGTCATCATTATTATTTATACTATATCGAATAGGCGAAGTCTTTAGCTGCTTGCTCCTGAAAATACCGAATTCTGTTAAACTATAGTAATTTCAAAGTTTTCTAGTTCTTTTTCTCAAATTTCAAACTACAATGCAACATTCTCTCCACTAATTCACACGTGCTAATCTAATTTGTTGGAGAAACGTGCTTTGCTCAAGGAATTAAGAGACTATTTTTAAGAGAAAAGCGGTCTACGAACTTAGAAACTGATCAGAAAACAAAGAATGGAAGAGTTTAGATATCTTTTTAGGCTCCCTTTTAGAAAGCGCGTTTTGAGTTTTTGCTATAGTTAAAAGTTGTTTAGATAGGCAATGTTGTTGTGAATTTGTGTGAAAAATTAGAAACGGAGAAACGTTAAAGAGATAAGTGACAAATACAGAGAAAATAGGTCGTGTGGTTTGGGTATTTTTATGAGAAAGTTGAGTAGTACTGAACAAAGTTTAAAGAGGAAAGGGCAGCAAAATTGGTATTTTCCATTCAACACGGTATCTTTACATATAAATTCGACTATACAGTTTAATAAACTATAGTTTACTTTAAAGATTGTTAGCAGAACTTACTCCTGGAAGGTTTTCTCCTATATGTTACCCTATTGAATATCACACTAACCTTCTAGCCGACATATTAGCTTGATGTACACTCTGAGCTAGCCGTAATTTCTTTGATCTTCTCTTAATTTCGTGTATTTTATCTACAAAACCAACAACAGCCAACTCCACTAGAGAAAAGAATATAAATGCAACACAGACGAAGAACCACAGATCTATGGCCTAAAAAGAAAGAATTATTTATATATATATATATATATTATATTTATAATTATCACGCAAAGGTAACTTGGAAAATGCGGCTAACTTTGTCTCGGCCAGGTAACCCAACAAAACCATTAACTATACCCAGGTATTGAGTTACTTCAATTTGCCTAGATACTTTAATATAATTAACAAGCAGTCAAAACATCTCAAAAGTTCTTTTACAATTTAAAAGATAGGACAAGAAAACTTAAGAGGGTTAGATTAAACCATTGTATTTTTCTTATTTGGAACTCGTCCTCATATATAATCGGCGGAGAAACGAAATGCAAGTTAAAGGTCTCTCTGCTCAAGCTACAACGTAAAAATTGATATATTCACAAATATAAATTAATTGTTTCAAAAAATTAAGTTAGATGTGGTGTTGTACATTACATCATTGACTAGTCTGCGCCTACGCGCGCCATTGCTCAGTCGCGCCCCAATAAAATTTGCAGTTCGTACGGTTTACCCTTACATAAGCCTTAGCCGCCGACTATATATATATGCCGAATAATGCTTACCTTAACAAAAGAAACCCTCGGTAGGTTCTTTACAATATTACCAAATTGGAATGTCAATGCCATAAGAGATGATACTCCTAATGTTATTCTTGCTGGCAGAGCTCTAGTATCAATCCAGAATGCAATCCAAGAAATAA
Source organism: Phasmarhabditis papillosa (assembly GCA_034691345.1). NCBI lineage: Eukaryota > Metazoa > Nematoda > Chromadorea > Rhabditida > Rhabditidae > Pellioditis > Pellioditis papillosa. The sequence continues at coordinate 25,094 of JAQGAV010000429.1, forward strand.
AGACAGAAAGATATGTAGGAAGATACATTTGTAAAACATAATAACCATAGAGACGTTTAAATCTAAATAATAATAGATTAACAAAATGTTTTACGTTTTATTATTTGTATTCAAAACCTAAACGTGAAAAACATTGACTCGTTTTACCGATTAGAAAAGAGGTACAATTTTATCCATTTAAACTAAACTAAAGACCAGTTCACGTGTTCCACCACACAAGGAAAACTCAATTAAAAAAATGCAAAGAAACGTAGATAGATTTGCAAAAGTGTTCTGCCAAGTTTTTGAACTTTTGTGTTTGAAGAAGCGTAAAGTTGCAAATATGAATAATGATTTGTTTATAAAAACTTTATAATTACATTTTTAAATAAATATACTTACCTAAAAGTCACTTTCAGCTGATCCCACATTCCGGCAGTATATTCATTTACTGATTTGCCCCACGTAACATTGTAGAATTGGAAATCCGGCAAACGAAAGTCCTCGGGGGCCGGCATAGTGACGGGAGCCCATTCTTGCCAATTTAACCGAACCTAAGAATGTATATGTAAAAAATGAAAACTGTTTCATTTTTGTTCACCTTCGCTCTCTGGTCCAACAGAGAGGTTCATTTTTGCCGGCCGAGGCGTGTAGTTACGAGCGGTACTTTCCAGTATCCGCTAGGTTACGTGCATATACGGGTCGTATGTGCACGTCTCGGCCGGTAAAAATGATCGTTTCTGGTAGACCAGAGAATATGCCGATTTTTTATTCATTTTTATAAAACACCGCTTCCCCCCCAAGATGCTGAGCTGGAAACGGAGTTCTTGAAAATTACACTGCTAGGTAGCAACATGTTGCAGACAATAATTCTTTGCTATTCTCGCTTTTTAAAGGTTTTGAAATGGAGCCTTTTTAGGCTTTCAAAAAGAAACTTTCGAAAAGTTATTCTTTTATGCAAATTAAATATTTGAGAAGACTAACCTCTGCTATATTATAAGAGTATGATTCGAACACCAAAGAACATTCTTGTGCATCTATTGGAAACCGAGATAGCTCGAAACTACAGGGAGCCGAGACTTGTACGCGATAGTTTAGCCAGACCGTACCTACAAATTAGGGTATATTCTGGGATTGTAGGTTCTGATATTCATCGAGATTACAAAAAATCGTTTTACAAATATTTATCGAAATTGTATTACTTGATTGAGTAAAATAGATTAATAAAACTAACCATTTGGATATATAATAAGTAGAATATTACTAGCTGGCGATCTATGTACTTCTGTGCTTTTACTGTTCACAAAACACACATTTGGAGTCCACAGTTTATCGCTAACATAACTATCCAAAGATAGATTTGTCTTACACGAAATATTCCTAAACAGTAACAGTTTATATATTATTCATCAATAATTCTGTATCAACAGATACGTTTCTAGCGTAGTTTTCTAGAGTGAAGCGGTATAGATAACAATGAAGGTAGTTTTAAAGAAAATGCTCCAATCCACCGAAGTTTCATTCTTTTTAATCTAACGACGTCTTTCCCCAATTCAGACCTCTGACGAAAAGTCCGAGCCCGGCCCGATGAGAGTTCTGCCCCATTAGTTTGCGCTTGTAACCTGGCTCCAAATACAGACTACATATGTTTTCTCAGCCATAAATCACTTGGAACTTTAAATTACAAATGTTTTAACTTTTTCGAGTTTCTAAACCCCCGTTTTAGCTTCTTCAGCTTCAGAATGACGTGTCTTCTTTTTTATTTGGATAATGGAATGTTGCTACTTAATTGAAGAGTTGGAAGAAAAGGAATAAGCAAAGCACGCTAGAATGCCAAATCTGTGCACCCAATGTACTCCTAGTGTGCAGGCTAGTAATTTAGTTAGGAAAGGTCGTTTGGGTTTAAGTTTCCTGTTTTACAAGCCACATTTTGGGTAGATTTGTTTTGGAACAGAATCTTCCGGGTTGCAATAGATTTGAACATAATGAAAGTCTTGCAGTTTTCTTATGAATCAATAAGCGTCCTTATAATTTTATTATCTATAGTTCTATTAAAGAATGATAATGGAGTGTAAAAAAAGAATCTGGTTGAAAATGGCTCTGAACGTATTCAAAAACCCAAAATATATGACAAATTTCCTTAAAATACGCAGTAACACTCCATTATTCCTCTTGAATCGGACTATATTAGTTTATACCATCTACTAACCTATATTCTAATCGAGGGTCTTCCCATACTTGACTGAACCAAACATCTGCCACGAAGGAGGAGGAAATCTCCGATATCGAGGAAATATCCTAAAAATAAAGTTGTATTCTTTTTTTAAAATAAAGTTCCCGTGCACCCGAAGATGAATGCTAGGAAAGAGCCGTTTTGCTATAGTCAGTACCAAGAATAATGGTGTATAAAGAATTCAACGCTCGTCTGAGCGCGTTTTGCGAGCACCGCGCCAGCATCTGGCGGCTACCCTCTGTTCAATATTGTACTTTGCAAGTACGCGCGTGCAATTTGCCTGCAGGCGCAGTGTTAAAAATCGGTGTTGAAAATCGCCAGTGACACTCCATTATTACTCTCGGCGTTGACTATAATCATAAGAAGATTCCGCAATGAATGGAAGGAAACCCAGTGCCGAAGATATCGATATTTATTGAGTTTAATGTACGTTTGCAGGAAATATAATAATTCTAAAGTGAAGTAAAGTAATCCCTAAATTCCTCCAAACACTAAAATAATAAAAACTACACCTTAAAAAGTATTTAATTATAATTGATTACCTGCACTGTTAACTCCACACTAACTTTAACTGAATGATTTGATGGTACCACTGTTTTATCATAATCTTCTAGTAAATCCTAAAAGAAAAGGATTGTTATTCTCAATATTTACGTTTGTTAATCACATTTTTTCTATTTATTCGACTGGAAATCAAATGAAAATATAAAAGCCGTACTTTCTCAGTAGGTTTGTATCAATTAATAACAAACTAAAACTCGTACTTCCAACTGAAAGGGGATCTTTAGAATTAGGTTGATTAAGTATTAAGCAAAGTATAACCAGCGCCGAGAGAAATAATGGAGTGTCACTTGCGTATTTTTAGGACTGTTAACACTGCACCTGCAGGCAAATTGCACGTGCGTACTTGCAAAGTACAATATTGAACGGTGAGGAGACGCTAGATTCTGGCGCGGTGCTCGCAAAAGGGGCTCAGACGAGCGTTGAATCCTTTACAATCCATTATTACTCTTAGCGCTGAGTATAACTAACAATAAATTGTGAATATGAGAGATTAGGAATAATACCGTTGTTTTAAAATAGTTAAATATTTTGACTCCACCACTATTGAAAGGACTGGACTTTCTTTAAGATATTAGCTTAAAACTAGCAGTTTAATTTTATTTTAATGAAATTCTCTTAAAACTACCTACTTAACTATATTCTTACCTTTAAAATACTTTTTCTAGAGTTAGCGTTGTATTCGCAGTCAGCAATCTCTGCTTGTATAGAATTACCCATTATAAATAACATTAATAACAAGTCATGAATCATATCTAAACAGAAAAATAAGATTAAAACTTTAATATAAGAAGAGAATATAAAAAACGAAGAAATATATAGAATAAAAAATTTGAAAAGTCTAAAATAGAATCTGAATACTTTTCGTATCTGAGAACAAGAAGCTTCGTTAAATAATCAAGTAAGGTGTGCCACCTACACGAAGTCAAAGAATAGAAAGTTGTTTAAAAGATGAAAGACTAATCTAAAAATAAAAAGTACAATATAAGATTGTTTTAAATAAAGGGAAATGGTACAATTCCAATAAACGAATTTAGTTTACCAACGTTTATTTATTAAAACAGAAATTGTAAAATTAACTGAACAAATGATCCCAATACATAATACAAATAATACATTGAGTAAGAAGCATAAAACGGTAATACAGTCCATCTCAAGACCTCGGTTTCCAGCACAGTATGACGAGCGGGGCACAGTGTTATGTAAAATGAATGAATTGGTCGACGTGGAGAGTTTTCTCCAAAAGTACATTCATTTTTATAACACCAGTCGTGATACCGCGCTGGAAACCTAGGTCTTGAGACAGACTATAAATTCGCATTCTGAAGAAAACAAATCTCGTCTTCTATTTCCGATCTAAGTCAGTAAGTGCAATTTCTTGTTGCGATTACGCGAAATAATTAGTTTGCCAAGAATGTTTCGTTAAGATCAAACGATAACGATAAATTAACCACTTACGAGTAAAGATTCAAAGGCTGACTTTAAGAATTTCGTAGTAGTTGTTTATTTTCAAAAGGATTAAATAAATAAACAACATCATTAGTAGTGTATGTATCAAAAGCAAGGCTTGCAGCGTAGTTTTCTGGGGCCGGGCCGGGCTGGACCGGGCCCGAGTGATTGCCCAAAACTGACCACGGGCCCAGCACGATCCGGTCCGGCTCTGATAGGTCTGGTCTTCTGGAGAGAGGCGGTGTTAGATAAAATGAATGTACTTTTAAAGTAAAGGCTCCCAATCCGCCGATTTTCCATTTATTCTGAAAACCTTTCTCTTGATATAGACTATAAAATAATCTTATTTTTATATATTCTGACACTTTAGTAACAAATTTGTTTATACCTAAATCTTTAGCAGATTATACATTCATTTTCATGTTCATAAATTGCTTATTTCATATGAATTACTTATTTTCACAGCCATATTAATGTTTTTCATGCTTTTTCCATTTGTCAAGCCACCTCGGGTAAACATAATGTTACCAAATATAAGACAACTGTAGCTTATTGCAGCAATATTTCATCTTGTATAGTTCGAAAGGGAACCCGTTGATGGTATAGTCGACGGATGAATCGCTTGCAGCTAAAGGTCTATTTTATTATAATGGGAGCGCACAATTATATCGGGTACTTGTATATTTCCTTTTAATTTCCGCGCTCCTTCTAAATTCTACAGTACACGATTTATCCGTCCACTATAGACTATAGTTATGGTTTTCAGAATTGACAACTTTAAAAATTATATTTTTCTCTTAAAAGTCAGACATCTAATACTGTCTGTTAGTTAACTAGTGAAGCTATAAACTACGAGAAACGTGGAAAAAACTGCCGTAGGTAACTAAAAAACTGACGACTGTTGTTCACATTGCATTAAAAATAGTTTAGTAACACATTTCTATTCTATAAATTTCCTAAAGTGTAACTTTCAAATCTAACAAAGGAATCTGTGCAAAAGACATAATTATTAATTCTTTACTCGGCCATTAGAACTTGCCAAAATAGCCCAAAGAGTGCTAAGAATACGCGAGCAGAGGGCGTGTGAAATGCAAAGTATAAGAAGAGCTTGTGCTGTAAGTTCAACTGGCCGGCCAATCCAAATTTTTGGGAAAACAACAATGAATGGTGTTATTTCTATTCTCTGTAACATAAATATCTTCATATGACTCTCTTATTTAAATCTAATAATCATCTTAGAAAACAAGATGCATGCACATTTAATTATATTAAAATGAGGAAGAGAAGTGAATAATGAGGAAATATGGTAAGCAATGACGAAAGAATGGAGGGATAGTCTGGAAACTATGAAAAACTAAGATTAATAAAATGTTGTCTGCTATTTATTGTATAAATAAACAAAATCATAAAATAATCAAAGAACTTGGGAAAGAGTTTCACATATTATTGTCAGCGCCAAGAGTAATGATGGAGGGTAAAGAATTCAACGCTCGTCTGAGCCTCTTTTGCATACACCGCGCCAGAATCTGGCGGCAAATCTCTGTTCAATATTGTACTTTGCAAGTCCGCGCGTGCAACTTGCCTACAGGTGTTAAAAATCTTAAAAATACGCAAGTGGCACTCGATAAATACTCTCAGCGCCTACTGTATGTATATTTATAGTTTTGTTTAAGCATAACTTCGGTTAAATCTGAAAGATACTTTCACGACAATTGACTTAAACAAAGACAGTAAATTTGATAATATATTGATAGCCAAAAACCTATTGATAGCAGAAGAGTGTAAAACCATAAAGTTGTTTTTAAAAGTATATATAGTCAGGGCCGAGAGTAATAATGGAGTGTCACTTGCGTATTTTGAGGATTTTTAACACTGCATCTGCAGGCAAATTGTACTCGCGTACCCGCAAAGTACAATATTGAAAGGCGAGTATTCGCCAGATGCTGGCGTGATGCTCGCAAACGGGGCTCAGACGAGTGATGAATTATTTACACCCCATCCTTATTTTTGGCGCAGACTATAATATTGAATATGAAAAGTTATATAATGTAGTTTAGATCTATCGCTCTTTAGGTTGGTCCCATCTAAATAGTCTCAGTTGACTGCTCTCTTACTATTGAACTCGTCAAAAACAGAAATTCCAGTATAAAGAAAGCAATTTAGAGGTTCAGAGAACTTTGAGTTTGCTGAAACTTATTGACTTAGGAATATGAGCTTAGTTTAAAAAATACTTTTGAGAAAGATTAGGCAATTAAGTCTTAAAAAAGTTATAATTAAGAAGGAGGGCTTTTTGATTTTCGGTATAACCCATATGTGCTTCAACCTAGTGGTTAGAGATGTGGTCTCTAAATCCGTGAGGATTTGAGGCTGTGGGTTCGACTTCCCGTAGCTGCAGAAGGCTTAGGAAACCAGCATCTTATTTATCCCATGTTTCGTGCACCCGAAGACTGAATGTTAGAAATGAGCCGTCTCTGCTGAGAAGATTCCGGAATGAATGGCCGAAACCCTGCGCCGATGAAATCTACTATTATTGTGTGATATATGCGATTACAGGAAATAAATAGCTTTATATATAATAAGAAAAGTATCTAACTTCTTAAATAACTTAAAAAGTTCTCAGCTTTGCAAAACCAGTTATCTGGTCCAATTTGTTCCTAAACCTTGAATATATATATATATGCGATTACAGTAAAAACATATATTTTTAATAAATATGTGGTGCAAATTACTTCAACAATAGTTGTTATAATAGAAAGTATTATTACTGGAAAGAATGTCGCCGAGATAGTTGACAGCTCGAAACTTCTATTCTGAACAGACTTAGCTTTATTACTATAGCCTGATTCAAGATGAATAATGGAGTGTTACTTGCGTATTTTAAGGAAATTTTGCGTATATTTTTGATTTTCGAATACTTTCAGAGCCATATTCATTGAGATTCTTTTTAACACTCCATTATTATTCTTGAATAAGACTATAGTCCAGTCAATTTGTTTATTTAACAGAAATAAAAGAGAGAGAGTTAACATAAACGTTAAAAACACTAAATCTACAGTTTAAAGCATAACTGAACATTCTTAAGTAGGGCTGGGAAAAGGCCGGCCCGTTTCTGAAATTTTCGGCCCAGGGCCGTTTTCCCAAAATGTCGGCCCCGGACCGGCCCGGCCGGCCCGTAAAATTCCCATTCTTAAGTAGCTTGACATGGTTAAAGTTGAAACTGTATTTTTTTCGAAAACAATGTTAAACAACAACGCTTAATCAACCTTTAGAGTAATAATACACAAATATAACAAAAGACACCCTAGCCTAAATGGAGCAGGTTGGCGGCTGTGGCGCCAACCTGCACCTAAACTACTCATTTGTACCTAAAACAGTGATCTTACAATCTTTTTAGGCAGTTGGTTTTGAGAACATCATGGCTGGCTCCGCCCCCATTGGTCTACTAGACCACCCCCCTCGAAATTAAATTATGGTAAAGTTTATGTTAGAACAAAACGAAACGGGACAAATGAACGAAGAATGTGGATTTAGTCTTTGATTTAAAGAGAAAACAACTTTAGAAAGGAAAGAAATAAAAGATTAGATTTAAGTATGAGGGGTGCGAAAGAACTCTAATCTTTTAACATTGTAATTTATATAAGTCTTTGAAAAACAGAATAGTTCTATTTTATAATCTTCTACTTTATATAATGAGTATCAATATGTAGGTTAGTCGACGGATGAATCGTTTGCAGAGGTGTATTGTAGAATTTAGAAGGAGCGCGGAAATCCAAAGAAAATGTACAAGCAACCGATATAATTATGCGCTCGCCATATAATAAATAGACCTTTAAACTACATGAGATTTGTCCGTCGACTATATAATGCGTAATGTCCTAGAGAGAAGCGGTATTAAATATAAATGAATGTACTTTTGACTCCTAATTCAAAGAATTTTCTATAATTATTATATATAGTTCTATTCAAGAATAA
>JAQGAV010000430.1:0-33231 GCA_034691345.1 Phasmarhabditis papillosa
AATGCCTAATAAATAAGTTTGTATTGTCGTCCAGTTACAATATTGATTTTTTAGAATTACGCCTCTTGGACCGTACCAAAACTCTGACAGAGTTGTATTAACCCTACCAGGGCTCCACAAAATCACGAACTTCCGTTCGTTCTCACTCTTCTGCTTCAAATATGAGGTAGGCTCACGATATGTAACTTTGACTATATTTGGATGCATGAGTAATAGCGCAATGTAATCTGTGTATATTCCCACCTATAACAACAAACTTGCTGGTATTTTTGGGGCGCGGAACTTGCAGAATGCAAGTTTGCCTTCATTTCATCTGTATCAGAAGCTAATTCCATTTGTTTTCCGGCGAAACTGTTATATTTACATACACTTTTATGAATTCTATGATATTAAAAAGTTAGATATATATTCATTGAACTAAGTCTGGGATGACCGGCCCAAACTCAATCCCTGCTCAAATATTCTACATGAACCGTGTTTCAGAACAACTTCGGTTCTATCACCATTCCAGAAACCCTAGTCGTTCCTAAGCCCCAATTCATTGCCAGTGAACTAAAAGGAAACAGGTATTTTAGTATTCTCTTCTGCTTGGTATACTATACTTTTAGATACAATGTAGGTTCGGGCCCAGTGTTGGTTCTGGACAAAAGAACTATCAAAGTGTTTGCCTTCACATTCGACGCTGATAAGGCTCCAGGTAACAATAGCAATGCATTTGTTGCAATTCATCGAAAACGCAACTATTTGGTTCGAAATGTTTTGTGTTAACCTATTTCGTCGACAACTATATCTAACAATGAAATGGTTCCCTTCCAAATGCCAGTGTTTGTAAACAACGGGCAAACACTGCTGGGAAAGAGTACATAACTTTTATACCAAACAGTTCAAAACTTTTTAATTTGTAAATAATAAAATATATGTATATATTTTTTTTTAAAACAATAATATGAAAATATATATTAAGATGGTTATTTCTTTGTTGGACGTGGTCCCAATGTTGCTCACGATGCCGGAGTTAAGGTTGCTATTCGAGGACGTGATAAGCCCGCACAGTAAGTTAATATTAAAATAGAAAATATCAACGTTTGTACAAAAAAGTAAATCTTAACTCAAACAGATTTCAAGTTTAAAAATTGTTCAAAATAACTGTTTTCTGCTCGGGAAATACTCTTTCAACGGTTGTACTCTGGAAACTACATTACAAGAATATAAGTAAACATCAACAAGTTATTAGTCATTTCCCAGCCCAAACAATACTTTTATAAACAGAAAACAGATTTACTCATCTAAATATAACGGCATTGTTTGTTTTCGTTGTACCCGGGACATAAGTGTAAAAGAGTATAGATCATGCACCAGTGCTCTGGCAACTGCTGCGCCGGCAGTTTTGCGGTGGTTGATGGCGTGAGCGGTATTGTGTATCAGCTGACAGCAGACAAGAGAATCATTTTCTTGATAGGTAGGGGGGAAACCCCACACATAGTCCCCCGCGCTTCAGTCAATGTTGCCTGCCCTTCACTTAATTCAACCAACTCGCCTTATACTACCTAAGATTCTTAGGCTTCTGTTCGTTTTACACCAGAAGCACTATCTATTTAAATTATTCTCCTATTTTCTTCTCTCTTTCACTTGAAACCTGAGGCTCCAATTGACTCTATTCAACCTCGCTAGCTTTAAACACTTAACTGACCACCAATTGTGCAATTCAAAGTAAACGTGTGGACCACCATGCGGGTTAATGTGTGTGGTATTAAATTTCGCGTGAAACGACGAGACCTAGCACGACTTTGTCAACAGTATCTACTATTTTTCTTTATGTGAGTCTAAATTGGGGGTTTAACCTGGTTAACACATATAATCGACAATCTGGTCAAAGAAATAAACTTCGAGAAGTTATATATTTACAAGTGGATTTTCAGAATAACTGCAATGAATGAACGGTATAGAGGTGGTCAGGATATTATTCTCGAGCTTCCTGAAGATTATGATATTGAACATATTGGTAAGATATACATATTATTCCGTTATCATACACATAGTTGTTTCTATAAGAAAACGGATTTTGTCAATTTATCAACAGATATGCGTGTCACACGATCGCACGTGGTGCACTTTACGGGCAACCAGCTGCCTAATTACGTCATTTTAATTGTAATTACGTCGTCATAAAAACTGAAAATAAAAATATATGACTTAGTTTTATTGATAAACTGTACTAATATGTACACATTCTTGGTAATATATTTATTGTAAACTTGTTTAATAAGGTAAATCCTGAAATTATGAAAAGATTATTTAGTATTTAATAACATACTAATAGCTGGGTCCTGTAGGATACTGGGAAGTTGAATGAATATTTCTGGTATATATTCTTTAAAATTAAACATATACTTCTAGACTGGTTAGCCGTCTACTGCTATAAATTCCGCGTCGACTTCGGTCACATCGCTATTTCGAATGTTTCGGCTAAGATTCCCCCCTATGTACCACCTCAAAAGAGAGTAAGTTGCATGGTAAACTGTTATTATTTGTGTTTTCTATATTTCACTAATCATTAATTTCTTTTAATCGCAACATCGATTTGATGTAAGTTTTTGTTATCAATGGTCAGATCAGTGGCCCGATAACTTGTGAAAAATAGAGAGTACAGACACAAAATAAGGAATTGGTCAAATAAATAAACTTTACTTTTAAATATTTCAAAATAAACTAGCATCAAAGGTAATATTAATAAAATACAAGTAGAAGATAGAATTTCTTAATATAAATTTATAGGTTTACAAACTAAATAGATTCAGAAGATAAAAACTCCAATTCCCATTTTAGTTTGACGATATCTACGGCTCCGTTGATGGATGGAAAGTAGCTTCGCTCCTAGGAACACCAGCTAGGAAAAATTTCACTTTCCAGCTGGGAGTGCCCGGTGGAAAGAAAGGATACCAGGTATGTTAATAAGAATATATAAATTAATTATGATTTATTATAGTAATTTTAATAAAAAAAATACATTAATAAAACTATATTTAGTTCATGGCTCTCGCTAGACCAGCAAAGCATGTGTGGTATGTCAACGGACTCATGGCAGACATCTATTTACAGAGAGGCGTTACCTATAACTTTATGTGAGTTCATTTTAATTGTAATATACACTTATTATTATTCTTTTCTATATTACTAAATATTATTTTTAAGTATCGAAGGTGGAAATGATAAGGCCGCTGATTTCTTCAATCCTCTTTACCTTACAGATGATCAGTTTGGTGGCTTTGGAAAGTTATCCAAAGATGAGAGAGAGGTATGTAACATTTAAAGAAATGTTTTATAGTTATAACTAACTATATCTTAGAAGAGCTAATATGTATCTAGGGTGAGCATTCAGTGAGGTTTCTAAAAATGCACAGTAAAACGATATACCGGTTAACCGGCATTTAAATTTTACCGGAAACTGGTATTCAATTTATTCTATTAAAAAGGTATAGCGTTCACCGCTCATCTTGCTTTTATCATATGTCTAACTTAAGTTTAGCTTATAGAAATCATACTGCATATGGTTCCAAAAATATAATATTTTCATAATTTTCTTACTATATACTTACTTATTTCAGCATGTCAAAGTTATTACTCCTAAAGAAGCAGCCTCTTCTGCTGGAAGAATGTGCAGTTGGATGACTAATGGTTAGTGAATACTGGGAATAATATGTTTACTCCCTTCTTCTGTAGGTGATGCCGATCCAGATAGCTTCAAATCATTTGCTGAATACCGTAAGACTCTAAGATTGAGCTGTGAGACCGACAAAAAGGCGGCTGTATTCCAGTTCACTCCTGATGTTACCACTCCAAATACCATCTACTATCAGGTAAATATTAGAAATATTTGCAAAACTAGCAAGCAATTATATAAACCATTTTGCATAGACAAATGTTAGATAACTGTGACTTTCTTAGTCAACCTATAGATATATAGTCTTTATCAAGTGCTAGATTTCCAGCTTCGTAGCCTAGAATAAAATGAATATACTTTTGAAGACAACGTTTCAAATCCTTCCTTCAAAACACCGGTGCTCCCCGGGTTTCAGCGCTAAACCCTAGCTATTAATATAGAATATATATATATATATATATCTTTGTATATATATACTAATGAATGAAAATATACATAATTCAGAGCTACTCGGCTTATAACATGGGATGGAAGATTCATGTTGTTGACGAGCTACCTAAGAATATCACCGATATAAAAGAAGAACCTTATATTTATGAGGAATGGCTGGCCACCCAGAAGGCCCATGAACTAACTGCCAGCACCTCAAATCTACTAACTTTTGTCAGTTTTTCACTATTTACTCTTCTTTTTCTTTAAATAATGGTGAAATTGATCTCTTTTTGTTTCCGAATTAGTTCTGGTATTGACTAATTTTGTTTTTCATTTTTTTCCTCATCTACTGTCACTTAATTAGCGTTTTCTTCGTGGGTGCTAACCTTTCATAATATATCTCGTTAATATCCAATGGCCGCCTTATTAGTGTCATAGGTTCTATGTAATAAATAAACGGCCTACCAGACAGATTACTGTTGTTTATTTTGTTTGAGGTGGTCTATAATTAACAATATGCACAAATTTTTATAGCTCTTATATGTGTACCTTGTGACATCGATTAATGCTTGTCATCATTTGTAAAAATAATATTTCTTACGCAAAATATGTACCGAAAATAAAGGTTTTTACCGCTCAATGTGTTCAAAACATTCATTTGCTTCCAAATACAGTCAAAATATAGGTAGACTTAACTGGTACACTGGATAAAAATATACCTTATTGGTTCTTAACATTAATCCGAGCAAAACGTAAAACAAGTATTTCGGTTTTGGGTAAACGAGATGAGAGATTCTTAACTTTATTTTTTTAATTCGCAGTGAAGTTCACTTTAATAACTAAAAGCATTTTGGAAAAGTATTTTATCACCTGTATTCCTACATAACACATAATATCTGTAAATTTACTCATCGCAGGACTTTATCCATTCATTCCGGAATCTTCCGACAAGGGAATGGTCCCAAAATACGGTGGCCTTTCAAATATCGGCTTACCTAGATCAATAGGGGTTGGAACAGAAAGTATTTCGCAATTTTTGCAGCTGCAGAAGAAGCCACTTATATGGAGCTGCGGTAGGTAAAAATTTGGGTGCCCATGTAAGCGTAGTTATAAGATACAAAGCGTAGTGGTTTAGTACAATGGCAAGAAAGCAGACTATATATAGACTATAGAGCACGGCTCGCCAACGAAGACAGTCGTATTAAAGGACTGCGCTCTCATTTCAAAATTAAAATTCATTTCTCCATTTGAATTTGCTCTGTCCCGCTATGTTACGGCGCGGCGAGCCGTGACAGCTGCAGGAATCGAGTTCGAATATTTGAACACATTTTCTTTTGCAATTTTGTTATTGCTAATTGAAAACTTTTTATGTTAAGTTTTTCTTAAAATTTCTCATGGTTTCAACGGTTCTAGCTGATAGAAATATTACTATCCTATTCTATTGTTTATGAAAATGCATAAATTATGAATTATTAAAAAGAATTATAATAAATCGTTTGGAAGTCAATTCAAAAAATGTAAAAGAAAATGTGCACAAAAAATTCGAATTGGATACCTTCAGCTTTTTAGTCTTCTTCTTGCAACTACATCTGTACATCTGAAGTCTACTAACTTCTTCCCATATAGGAAGAGCTTTGCATTACACCCATATTTGACTTATCATAGCTCGATAATCGGGCTCCTTAAAAATTGCAAAACATTTTTGTTCTACCCCTATCGACCTATGTCGGCCATACCCTGGTGAACAGAGAAAGCTCCTTTCCAACATTAAAATATCAGATGCATAAAAATGTGATAAATAAACTGCTGGTTGTTAATGCTATCTGCTGCTACGGTGAGCCGAACTGACACACAGCCTCAGATCCTCACGGATTCAAAGACCTCAAAGACGCTCAAACCAGTAGGCTAAACCATAAGCAATAACAAGCACGCATCATATAGTTAGGAGTCAAAATAGAATTTCTAAGTTTCCAGATTTTTGCGCTAGGGGCCAGTCCCGAAAAGATGAGGCTGTGAATTTAATTGCACGGGTTTAAAAACAATAAAACGAATCCTCTGCGATATTTATATAATATAAAGGTATGTTAGAACTTACAGATAAAACGAGCAAATGATAGTGTTTGTGCAGAATTCTTTACTCTTCGAGTTCATTTCTTATATTCTCCTTTTGTTGGTTGGCGTCGCCTACCAGTATTCTTTTAGCGAGAAGAAAGAGTAGTCTATTTAATATTTACGTTTTAGTTTCTAAGCTGATTATTTAGTTTAGAACAACGTTAATCCTAATCAAAAACATATATTTGCGGACGCAAAATTCTCCTCGCGAAAATCATATTTGGTTGTTTGGAAACAGTTTTGCTTGGAAATACCTTAGTCAGTTTGTAAATGCTGCTTAGGGCAGTCACAGCAGTCGGAGAATATTATATGAAAAAATTATTATTAGATTCGCGTGTCATTGTTGAAATCAGATGAACATCTCTCTATTATAGGGAACGCGTAAAAACGAAACACTAAGTCAAACTAGAACCCGCGCTAGCCTATATTTCGGAGGATTCTCTGCTACACTTGTATTTTGTTATGTATCAAGTTTGATATCTTTAAAATAGTTTGTGTTTGGTAGTTTCTGGCTTATGTCTGTAGTACTATCTGCTAACTTAGACTATCTAGATACGTATATTTATTGAACTAATATAAGCAAACCGAATTGGCTTCTTTGGCCATAAACATACAAATGAACTTAAAATTTCCGGAGACGAGAGAAAACAGGGCAAGATGAATCGTTCGACTAGTTGTGTACAATAAATAGGGAATCTCGAATAACAATGAAGATACTTCACAATATAATAATAATAATAATAATAATAATACAGACTGGGATTAATATAATGTAGAATCTTGTAAACAATCTGCTTAGTAGATTTCACTGGTGAGAATAATTAATAGAATAAATAAACATCTTGAATGATATGGTCATACACGAAAAATGTACCAGAAGTCGGCAAGCTGTTTTGTAAACTAAATGTTTCAAATGCTTGAGTCAGTTTGTGGACCTCCGGGATTGAAATCATTGGTGAAAGATGAGGAAATAGTAAGAATGCGAAAGTAGAAAGAAATATTTGAAAAACACGATGTGAATGAGATACTGGAAGAAGCGTAAACACGGCCGATCCTTCTGGAGAGAGAACATTCCTAGGCCAAAATATTTCTGCTCCAGAAAACTTAGGTAAGAAATTGCACCGTGTTAAAAGCATACACACTAAGAATAGACGAATCACCTTAGAATCGATAATATCCTGTTCGGTTAATTATAGACAATACAAGAAGATAAAACAATAATTACAAAATATGACCACACGCTCATTTTAAGGGGGGCTAGCCATATTTTAGGTTATTCTGCCTTCTGTAGGATCTGGTGATGTGACTGGTGGTGATGGGCTATATCGGCCAATAAGGCGGCACCGGAAAACGAGGACAAGTCAATCTAAAATTAGAAGTTTAGTAGAAAAGTCCTTATCAAAATACATTGTAGATATTTTTTTAAATCTATTATTGAATGTTCAAGGGGTCTTAAAAATATTTCTTATCCACAGAAAACCCAGCCTATTCCAAGTCAATCAAATTGCAACACCTGGCCAGTTGTTTGAGGTATAATCTATACTTACTTACCTGCGTGGGAGGTGAGGTTGACTGCTCATCTGACCATGAGGCGGAATCTTTGTCCATTCTCTCTTTTATAAGACTCTTCTGCGTGCTTTTGCTAACTTTCTTATCTCCGAACTTGAACACCCTCTTCGGCCGGGGTCTAAAAATATGTAAAATTTGGAAACCTTTCGTCAATATATATCCCTGTCTTAAATTCATATCAATCATTTGTGCCAGTTCCTTGTAACAAAATCTATTTTTATCAACTTAGTAATAAGTTATAAAACTATTTTGTGTTATAAAGTACCTGTATCTGTAGTCTGGATATAATTCCATATGGTTCTTGCTTAGTCTTGACTGCTCATTATAGTAGGGTTGCTTCTCACTGGTGCTCATGGCCTTCCACCTCGAGCCTAGAAATAGACAATAATATATATAAACTATATCATTTTTAGTAAATAGATAAAATATCACTTAATATTGTTAAATATTTAAACTAAACTTACCAAGAATCTTACTGATATGGCTATTGTGAAGGTCAGGGCTAGCCTTCAGAATCTTACGACGTTCATCGCGGGCCCAAACCTAGAAAATGGATTTCAGTTTATATTTTACTGTATATGTACCATAAATGCATTCATGGGTCTCTTGATATGATTAGGTGACTTTGCCTGTTGTCGGGGTACAGGGTTGGTGTCGATTGGTGGATTGTAATGGGATGCATTGCCAGGAGAAGACTTGCCCGATGAATCAGGCGAATGAGGGAGGAACGCTGTAAAGAATACATTGTAAAACTTTGTTATTGATAATACTTAATCGATTTTAATCAATAAAAATAGTTATTTACTTACAGTCGGGTACCCGAATTGGTTGTTGCATCGATCTGAAGTCCATTTGTAGGTTCATAAGCGAGGAGCTGCTCATTGAATTATGAGACGATGGAAGGACTGGCGAAGTTAGAGATTCAGACTTCATCTTAATATGAAATATTGTTTGTATTTATTAATAATTAGTTATTATTTCTAAAAATAAAACTTACAGTCGATAGATTAAGCGGGCTGTCGGAGGGTTGTTCGGTCTTGAGCTTCTTGGCGGATAGAGACTGTCCCTGCTGGTTCGCCAAATGCACAAGGTTCTGATGCAAAAGTGGCATTGTGAGATTTCCAAATAAATCCTGATAGCTATTTGCACCTAGAATACCATAACATTGTATGAATTTCAGAATATATTTTTCAATTTCGATCAACATGGTAATCTAAAATATTTGCGAAACGATTACACAATTTTATTTCTGACAATGAGCTCTCAAGCCTGGCCAGGTCCCCATGAAATACCTGCCAGGCCAGGCCAATTCGGCACCCCGGGTTGTTGTTTGACCTCTTCTTATACCATCCGTAGCTATTGTCTATAGTCGGTAATCCCCCTAGGTTACCTGTTGAAAACAGTAGAGGTAGAGGTTGTTGCATAAATTGCTGTAACAATCTTTGCTGATTCTGATGTTGCTGCTGCTGTTGAATCAACAATTGTTGTCGTATGAAGAGATCATTCAAAGCGCCCGATTGCATTTTCTGGAAAATCTTATTGATTTAAAAGTTTAAATGGTCAGTATTTTAGAATAAATCAACTTGAGAGATGTATTACGACTAAATGGTACTACTAAGAAACTATTTCTAAAGGGTTACTGTAGTTCACAGCATCAAAGGCTGCGTTTCTTTGTTTACTCGAACAATGGTTGAATTATAAGAAAAGAAAGAAAGTTTGCGTCAATGGTAAGCTGTCATTTGAAAAATACCGCTACAAAAATTCGAGACAATCAAAACTGCACAATCTCCTATTCTATAGTTTGTATCAATAACTAGATGTCCAGCAAAGTATGTTGGAGTGAGGCGGTGATAGATTAACATGAATGCACGTTTGAAGAAAAGGCCCCCAATTCACCAACTTTCTGTTCTGTTTTATACAACATCGCCTCCCTTCAGGCAGTTGCGCTTGAAAACTAGCCCTTGATATAGACTATAATATACAATAGTTTTAGCCCTTTCAATTCGAGAGTTAATAACAAAGCTATGTAGCAACCGATCCTGGTAACAGCGGCATTAGCAGTTTCAAGACACATACCCTTTCATTTTCCATAATTTCACCTAGTGCGTGCGAATTTTCTAGTTTAAAAAGTTCCAGCCTTTACGGCTTTTGGCAAAAGTCTCAAAAAACAATGTTTCTTTCACATAGCTTCGAAGAGTTACATATAAGTACTACATTTCTTGTAATAATCGTTACAGGAAAGTAAAATCGAAAGGGGCAGAAATTCAACAACAAAAAAACAGTTGGGTTATCGGGATCCACGAAACCAAATCACCAACCTGTGAGGTTAGTTCTTCTTTTAGATAAGAATGAGATTCTTTATCTTCGCGAATATGTTCTTCCGAAGAAATTCGATCTTTAACTGTGGTCAACTGAAAATAAGTTGAATTAGAATATGTGTCTAAAGCAAACATTTCAATGCAAAAGATTAACAACATGATTAAATTAATAAAATAATAACAAACGAACAAACCTGTCGTATTACGTTGCTGATAAAGTCGATCTTTCCTTCTTGAGAGTCAAATGAGTTTAGATGTTCGCGTAGGACGTTGCCTTCGATTAGTACCGCACAACCTCCTTGTTCTGTTTGAGCAAGAATATCCGGAAAATCGTTCACTCCAGTCGTTGCAGAAGTGCTGAAAATGTAACCATTTACTATTTTCCATCATTTCAACAATAAAAGTGCTTTGTTTAACAGAATGAACAAATATAGATACTTTTTATTTGATAGTAAATGTTTTGCAACCTATATTGGAAATGTAGTTCTCGAGAAAATCATTAGAGATAAAAAGTGCTGGCCACACCAAAGCAAAACAGGCACTGCCAGCTATTAGGCAACAGTTATCTAGCAAATGCTTTCGCTTACAAAACACACTTTTGTTTTATGAAATTAAAATGGATGGTCCAATAAAATAAGAGAAGGGTCCCTGGTGTCCATAGTCGGACCTAACCATCACCGAGAGCAATGGCAAAATAGCAATAACAGTGGGTGAATGAATAGTTTGACATGACATAGCGGGGAAACATTAACTATTCTATTGAAGCTCACTGACAGGTTGACTGATGATTCTGCTATAAAAGAATATGCGCTCATTTAGGTTAGATTAACAGTAGATAGTCGGACCACCCCAATTTACATAATTAATTACTACCTTTTAAAAGACCTGCTTGCTAGCGACAAGTGGCATAAATAGTTTATTGGATTGCGATTATCTACTAAAGCTGGATAATAGATTGAAAAAGTGTTACATCATACTAGAGAAGATTATCCGTTAACTTCGACTAGTCAAGCCGTTTTACAGTATTTCAATTTCCTTAGTGACGGAAGCAGCAAATCTTAAGCAACTAGTACATTCTAAATGTCAAGCGAGTATTTATTTAACTGGCTTTAATGTCAGAGAAGCGCCTAGTGTTTCGGGTGCACCTATACAGACCAAAGTTTCTAATTGTATTAAAATGAGATGTGATATATCGTGATGGGTGGTTTTAATGGTATCGAGGAAGATGGAGCCAGTTACACGTGCCCTTGAATCAAAACAATTAGTGTAAAGAGTAATTCGTTGGTAAACTAGTAGTTTATCAAACTTTATTTGAATAATGTAGAGTAATCGGTATATATGCTGAAAGGAATTATTGGAGCAGTATCGTAGTGAGAGGCGTAGTTAGCTGTTAGCTTATATAACACTGCTACTTCTAAATCTTGATACAGACTATATAGATATCAATTGTTAAAGAAACAAGCATAGGAACGTCCGACTGCTCGACAATTCTTGAAAAGAGTGACCAATGCTTATCTGACAGTCCGCTGTCATGATAAGAACACTTCTACCTAACTGTCGACTGCAAATAGCCATCGCAATTAGAATTTAGCGCCGGCGAGCCCTCCGCACTCCTCTGAGACCACCAACTATGCAAATTAACTTGTTATTTACCGGGTCATCATATGTATTATACAAGCAAAAAGTAAAGTTAGCAAACTGAGCAAACAAATTAAACATCTTTAGAACAAGCCTGCATAACAACCATTTCTATACACTTTTTAATACAACTTTGCTAAACTGTCCGTGATATTGAGATTGTTTCCGTGCACTTTACAACTTGAAAGTTTAAAAATCATTAGCAAATTACTGCTATAGTTAAGTGGACGTTACATTTTTTTCGCTATAAACTTAACAATCTGAGAAAGATTGAGCGATATAGTCCAAAGCTGGGTCACGAGAGCAGTATCCTGGGGAGCAACGGTGTTTTAGAAAAATAAATGGAAAATCGGTGAATTGTGAGCCGTTTCTTCAGAAGTACATTCATTTTAATCTAACACCTTGTCTGTAGACGATACTGCGCTGGAAACCTAGCTCTTGATTCACATAATAGTTTGAAGAAATGAAAAGGCCTAAAATTCAGTCGATAATCATGATTGACTACGGTAGCTAGATCTGATGTTGCCCATGGGGGGGGGGCAATGTTTTGAAAACATTAAAATAGAAAAGCAAGAGAAGGGCTTCGCTTATTGAGCTCTAAGAAAGTGTTTGGTGCTCCTCTATGTATACAAGGTAATGAAATTATCGGATGAGCGACTACTGACTGAATGTACTTTTGCCCCTTGCAGGCTCATGTGAGCCGGGGCTATTGATACCGATTACGTTCCAGAGGAAACAAGTTATTAATTTTAAGTCGAAGTTGAACGTTTTGCGGAAATGTATAGTGCACTTTAACGGGGCAAAACTCTCTTGCTCTGCCGTTCGCGCTAACGATAAGCTCGAAACATTTAGGTTAAATAAGTTAAAAGTGGAACACAGTTTGAAGAAAAGACATATTTTTGCAAACGGTATTATTATTACTGATTGAAATTTCTGAAGGTTTTTAGAGTTACCATTATTTTGGTTCTAATATTCTAACACCCGGTCAAAGGTGTGTCAGTAAAAGCTGAGCCCGACGCGGGCTTAGATTGGCACCCTTTCACTGGTTAATAAAATCCTTTATTTGTAAAATCAGGATTTTAAAATATACATGCTAAAAAAGAATGGCAACATCATAGTGGTATATTAGGTGTTCTTTTGAAAATTGTTGGTAACAAAGAAGTTATGTCATTTGTCTTAGAACGTTACCTATTAATTCTAATGAATGAACTGTCGGGTAAGGGCATTCTTTCACCCCAGTCTGAATGGACTATTCTAATTAATTCTTTTATTTTCTACCTTTTATTTCGTCTGTCACAATTCCCTTTCTGCCGAGTTGGCGCCAAAATCAAGAGTTAAGAATTGCCTTTGTTCGAATAATCGCATGCAATGAGTTACACAAAATCGCCGTAGGTATACTTTGTTGTGAACGGCGCAGTAAAAATAGCATGTGATAAGAGGTCAATAAATAAATAAATAATATCTTAATTGGGTGGTCGGTCCCGCTGACTGAACTTTACGGTTCATTATTTCAAACTATCCGCTGATAACCTAACCCAGAGTGACAGTTTCTCCAAAGTACGGAGTAGGGTCACATCTTATTGAATTTTAGTTATTTGGAATGTTTCCAGACAGCCTCACGTTTCCTTTTCCTTTTCTAATTTCTGAAATAACAAAAAGGCGGCTGACATTGACCATATGTTAAAAAGAATTGGTGGAAAGGGCAGTTATAGGCAACCGACTGCGCGTAAACGGGCCTTTGTTCCATAGAAAAGGTGCCCCGATCACATTTAACAGACGAGCGGGACACTCGGAACACTAATACCATGCCTACCGTTAGAGTGAAACTGGGAAAAAGTCATTTTTGCCCTGGAGAAAAAATAACTTTATAAAAATTTAGAAGTTTATGGAGTCTAGAACTGTAGTATTTTCAGGAGTGAAAAAGCCCTGTATTCTGTGTATTTTTAAGAGAAAGTTGCGTATCTTGCAAAATTCGAAAGGAAACGCGCCGCTAAATAGGCCTTTAAATTTTCTGGCGCGGTCTTTTTACTTTGAACACGATGCGAATATAAGAAAGTTATAAGGTAACTGGGAAATTAAAATTACTTTTGGTTTTGTTAGCGGTAGTTTTGTTGTGTGTCTAGAGAATATAATCTGTATTCGATTGTATTCTGTTGTGTCTTTATTCATTCAATTGAATTGTCCATTATCAGTAAATGCAACAATAACTAGCGGTCATTTCTTATCTTACCAACCAACTGACCACTCTCAATTTCAATTTTTGACGGAAAATGTCTTAAGGCAATCATAAACCGAAACGCAATAGGTCACCGCCAATCATTTGATTTTAATTTCAAAAAGGAGCTAGGGATCGGTACACTGACTGCATAGCTTATCCAGGATTTGAGCTGGCGAAAAGTGTTAACTGCGATTCGGGAACCAATTACACATTAGCTTTTAAAACTTATTTATATCATACTATTTGTATTCTAGCGTCATAAAGCACAAATTTATTTAATGCACTACAAACTTGAGCAAGCTCAACCAAGGTTCACAGCGCGATATGAGTAATTTATCGAGCTAGCTCGATTGTGCATCCAGCCTGGGAAGTTCCCTTAAAAAATCCGCGTGCTCAAACTTTTCGCACTAAAAGAAACACATTCTAATATTGAGAATGAATAAATAAAAAGATATTTGATGAACAATAGAATGAAGCTTTGACCACCTAGCCTTATTATTCAAAAGCTGCAGAAACGAATGTAATTGTTACGTAAAATGAGTTAATATATACAAATATAGGTATATGTATGCAAAATCATTCAACAAAGCTCAGTTTGTTACGTAATAGCAGTTTATATATACATACCTTTTCTTAGATAATGTTCAGACTTTACTATTATTCTAAAGTTATAAACGAAAAGTTTGAAGTTATCAAACGTTTTCCAGTCGATATGTCGATTAAATAAGACCAACCTTGTCTGTTCGGAGGTACTGCTGGCATTACTTTTAAGCGAAGCTTCATGTGGAGAGGCTGCCGTTGTGGGTGAACCACCCATATCCTAAAATCAGTGGATTATTTCACAAATATGTATTCTGTGTACAATTTATGGTGTTATTTAATTTTTCAATAATTCTAGCAATATAGGTCAGCGCTAATAATCAGAGGCTTAGTGAGCACGCGATATCTGCTACTCTGTAAGTTATGAATGGGAGAATATAATTTAAACGTTACTTTAAAATATAGATATGATATATATTATTAAGTAAAATAGAAAGAATTAAGCAATGCGCAGAAGGTTTCGCTACTATTGGCAAGGTGTTCAACAGCAATACAACAGTTGTTGGTACCGCCTCTTAGCTCAAGAAGGATATTCATTTCAATTAAATCGCTATTCTTAAAACGGAAACAAAATTTTCAGAACAAAGAAAGCAAAAAGTTTCAATAAATACTAGAATCTTTATTCCCATCCAAAATTTAAACTGTATTGTAGAACTAGAACCCCCAGTTGATCATTTAGCAACAATGATGACTGCGCGGAGGTCGTTAGTCTGGTTGGCATTTTGTTAAATCAGATAACCGTTCTATTGTAGTTCACCTGTTAGCGACAAAATTACTGGAAATGGGCTAATTTAATGGAATTAGCTATCTCAAAGGCTAACTTTATAATTTATTATATTTTCCCTTGAATTCACGTGAAAGGAGGGATTTGTTTATCAGTATTATGCATTGTTATGACAACAGCATACCCCCCTCCGTGTACTAAATACCACCCTCGACCTTATAGGGCTGCATAAGCCGGCACGCTCCGACCTACCTCTTCGATAATTAGAGATGGCTTGTGCTCTATCATTTCCTCGTCTGTCGTAGCTGTCTCTGCTAAGTCTTCTACACCACTTGGGAGGTCCGAGATTCGTTGCGGATTTGTCTTACGTCTACTGCTCATACTGAAAAATATAACTAAGTTCATAAACTTCAAAGGTCTAGAGAAATATTGTAATCTTTATTAAACTTTTTCTTTAAAAAATGAGATTTTGTTGGATGATTAGCTTTAGTGCTTAAGAATGGTATCTTTTTCCTACTGTAGTAGATATAAAATGTGGGCAATAGCCTTCTCAATAGAACCTAATTGCGACGACAATACAAAACAATGTCAGGTATTGGAATAACAGAATCAGGTAGAAATACAATTGGCAAAATTAGTCTTTGTGTGGGATAGGTGAATAGAAAGTATATATTTATTAACAACTAAATACTACTAATGAATTGGCCTAAATCACTTGATGCTATACTTTGTTATCAGACTTAAAGTAAAATAATCTTCCAGTACATTTAGGGAACCTTATATAAAATGGTATGATATGAGAAATATTGCGCTATTTCAAATAAACATCCATTAATTACTAAATAGTTAACGTAACTTTATTTTGTATATTTGGATAATATTTTTGATAACTTTCGCAGTAGGCAATTAGGCTTTGACCCAGATATGCCTATTAAGTTTTGCTAAATTTCTTTATAAAATAATAGTTCTTCGTCTATCTATATTACAAAATATATAGTCAAAGATGTTTTTGTGTTGTGCGTCTTGGGGTACAGATAAAGAAAATGCAAAGCCGGCTGGCAGGATAACAATAAAAGCGTCAAGCAGTATCCTGTGAACACCTTGCACGGATAATCCACTGTTATTGAAGAAGAAATAGGCGTAAAGAGCAGAAATAGGAGAGAGACTCGGACGACTTTGACAAAAAATATTATAGATCTCATAGTTAACTATAGTTAGTTAGTATACGTTCAGATAAGACGATTCAAATTGTTTTAGTAAATATGTAGATTTAAATCCTTTTGGCTGAGGAATGACAGATTTACTGGGCAGAAAACCAATACTGAGAAAGTTCACAACTAAGGATATACTCAATTCAGGTTAATAAATGTTTCTTACTCACACTAAGAATACTTCAAAGAACTAGGGTCCTAATAGTTTGTTTCAACCTTTGTACAAAATTGACAGTTCTATCAGAAATAACCAAAGTTTATTTGAGATGACTGCTTTTCCAAATTCAGATTGTTTCCATAATCAGTAGAAGATGATATGAATTGAAGCAGTGGGGTTATCAAATAGCTATTGGTTGTAATGTCAGCATAACAATGTGTTCATGCAAAGCATCCAAAAGCCCAGCTACATAATAGACCACGCCTACCTATTACGGTAATGCTTCTTTATTGAAGCTGGGGCCTAAATGCGATGTTTCCGGTAACACCTGGAGGAGCATTAGCCGCTTAGGCGAAATTACAAGCTCCTGGGAAAGAGACCGATCTAATAGGAAATAAAAAAGATAATAGTAGTCACTTCTATGCTCATAATGAATAGTCTAATATTATGGGGTACCCACAATTGCAACCAACAAAACTCAGCTTTTCATCCTATTAACAGGCAATATCAGGTTGCATATGAACTACAAACTTAAAGATATATGATTTTCAAAAACGTCTATAATCACAAAGAGTAATTTTTTTCATCTTACAAATATTTAATTAGTTAATCTATTGCAAAATGAGTAAAATGATGAAAATATAAGAAAAAACTACCTCATTTATAGGTTTTCTACATAAATTGACAATTGTTGACAGCCTAGTTGTGAGACTACAGTAACACTCTCATGTTGTTTAAGGCAGTCAATCATCTATTATTCGGCACGCAATCCCATTTAGATCCAATATGCTCTACCTGAAGACCCCTAATAGGCCCACCATCTTCGCATATTATGAATTTATTATCATATAGCTGTTACCAGTATATGTCAACCAGAAATGAATGAAATTAATTGTTGCTAAATGGATTTCATTAAGACAACATTGACACATGCAACCTATATGCATCTTTACCAAATGTGAATATAACAAAAATGCAGTTAACTAGGTGGGTGGTATTTCGAAGAAAAGTAGTGGAAAGTTTATTCAAAGAGGTTTTTATAGATTCGGAATGGAGGATTAGGTCTAAAGTAAAAGTAAAGAATGTGGTAGAGAAAGAGATATTATTTTCGTATTTGTTCTAAAGAATTGAATCTATATATTCTTTTCATTGGAATATCAATTGTGATGGACTCTTGAATAGAGTTTCTTGGGTTGCGCTCTTAGCCGAATATTGAACGAATGCACGAAAGAATAGATATTTCCCACGATGCATAACCCATTCACTGTCGGCCCCAGATTTGGCTATGAAACATAGATGAAATAAAGACCAATCAAGCAGAATATTTAATAAACTATTCTATTTTCGCACCTAATAGGCTGAAAACTTTTATATTTGCAAAATATATATTTATATTGCGCAATGTGAAAAAGTAGCGCTCAATTACTTCAAGAGCAAGGCTTCTAAAGTACATTCATATTAATCTAACCCCTCTTCCCTCCACGATAGTATAGCACCAAATTTAAATTGTCCTTTTTAAAAGGACTGTTGCAAAACATTATTGAAGTATATTCCTTGAGTCCTTTAAAACGGTTATTAGTTTAGTGGCTGACTAAAATGACTGAACATATCAGACACTGGTGATTCTGAGTAAATAAACAACAACTCTTTCTAAATATAAAGTAAATGACCTTCTTAATATTAACACTCTAGAAATATCCATTTGTGCCAATAATACACAGCTCTTCGTCTCACTGCTAGTATTAATAAAATCTACATTTGACACTCGTATCCCTTTCTAGGCGTCACTCTTAACTAATAGCAACCATAACAAGTGTCCGTAGATATTCGAAACCTGAAGGGATGGGAAATGGCTGAACCATTTACCAAAAAAAGGGTGGTCCGGACTATTAATTTTGATATCAGCGAACTCAATTGTATAAAATATCATTAACTATTCTCGTGACTTGTTGTGAAATTTCACTACAAAACTATCTTAGAGAGCATTGCATCTATTTTGACACCTCCGAGTGCAGACGCATGCTATAATCCATATTAGAAGCTTAGGAAAACGTGTAGCTTACAAAATCCGGAGAATAATTTCTATTTTTTTCAAATTGATTACGCACAATCAGGGTTGTTGGTAGGAGCTATATCATTTTGCAAGTATTGAACAGTTTTGTTGGATTTTTCGTTTATCTCAGTGAAATACGAAATATCTAATTGGGGTTGAATATTCTGTTATTCAATGCCAATGTGGCAACAATTGACAATAACCGTAATGTAATGGAGAGGATGCGCTGAAGCCAATTACACTGGGAAATCTCGAATATCAAGAGCGAATAGAGCAGCACTATGCTACTATTAACATATGCAAAACAAGAGGAATCGGAATTTATAAATAAAAATATTAATGATAATACTAGTAATTATCAAAAATGAGACCATAGCGCCGTATCGTGGAGTTGTGCTGTATATGGTTTTAATAGATTATTCATATAACAAATGGTTACTTGAGTGAATATATAGGTCACAAAGATTTACCTTAGTATGAGCAGAGATTATAGTATACCCCAAAGAAATAAAATGGTTCAAACAAAAATTATGAAAATATAAATTATAGAAACTATAAAATGGTCTTAACTAGATGGTCAGCAAATTATTTATGCTATTTCATTTAAGAAAAAAGAAATAAGCGAACTATTAATCAGGAAATGAACATAGAGGGCTGTCTTATCAGAGAAAAACAAATATTCTTTTTATTTTATTCAAAAGTCAACTTATCGCTAAAAAAACAAAAACAAAAAGCAGGCGGTCACTTAAAAAGTACATTATTATTATTATTATTATTATTATTATTATTATTGATATTATTATTATATTTATTTATTTGTATGCTGTTTGTAATATCCAAATTAGCTAAATCCGAAGGGGTGTGTTGACATCTAAGAAGTTTTATTCTAACATTTTCATCTAACTTTCTGTTATATTTGGTTTTTATGTTTAAAATTGCAGAATATCAGTTGCCCAATGATTCAGTGTCATTTGAAAAAGAAAACAATACACAATAAACGGGAGAAGAATACTGTCGTTACCATAAGATCGAGAAATGTCAGCAATAAATACATTAAATTCATGCAATTACTGCTATGATAGCATTAATTATCATATTATATTGAAATAAAGAAAGAAAACTTTCTTTCGAGCACCATATGGCTGCTAAAATTTCGCGCATGTTTCACTATTGTTTTAGTGGTGAACAAAGCCTCGTAAAACGCACTAATGTGACAAAAACTCGAGCAATTCAAGTTAATACAATGTAAAAAGTTAAAAATAATGTTATTAATTTAGATATTACTTTTAAAGCAGAATTAAGAGGCCAGGTATTAAGTGAATCTGCGAGTACAAATCGTTTTGAAAGCGTTAGATACTGCACTTTGAGTAAATCTGCAGATAAAGAAAGGTGATAGAAACCTATTGAGGCATATATAATTCCAAGAATGAAATAAAACAATGGGAAGAGCTGTTACATATGAGGTTCATTCGCTCCACTTGACCACAAAATAGACTAAACCCGTCAAATCTACTACTTTAGAAGGGATATATAAGATATATATGAACTTATATAACCGGTGTTAATACTTAGAATATAAGCGCCGTGGGTAATAAACATGTAAACAGTTCAGACTTACTAAAGAAGAGTAAAATAGCACTTTTGAATTGAAAGCCTCTCACCACGGTACAGTTATTAAAACGGACTCTATATAATTAAATATATTGTTATATAAGTGTTTGTATTCTATAAATATATATACACAATTTTCAGTAACCACGTTGTTCCTTAAGCGTACCTATTTTTTGCTAATCACAAGCTGTTGGGTTCTATGGAACCACCTAAACGCAAACAGTTTGACTCATATTGTGAAAAATACGGACTTCACAATTAGGAAATATATCAGCCCTTAGAAAGAGTTAGTATTCTATATACTTATTAAAAGAATATTGACGGTTTAATAGGATCATCGGAGCGATGTTCAATCGGGTCCGTCCCAACGCTGCTCGATTCCGCTTGGAGTACTACAACTCAACTCCACTAACTTACCAGTTTATCGTGCTGGCAAACCATTTTTCTAATTGTTATATTCTCAACTGGCACCGGAACTGGAGATGATTAAGCCTGCAGGTGGCATTAACTGGCAGCTATCACGGTGGTCGATCAGCTAGGGGACGGCTGGAGGAACGGAAATGAAGCTAGCTTCTCTCGTTCCAATGTTGTTTATTATGTTGCGAGATTTTAAAATAGTGTAAAAAGTAGCTGAGTGGCCACCCGTTGGCCGCGAATGCCACAACTGCAGATTTGTGGATAACAAAACATGAATGTGTACTTGACATTAAAAGGTTTTTACTGATATTAAAAGGAAAATAACTATCTGTTTCTGCATGTTCCATTGAATCAATGAATACACATATTCACTAAACTTAAAGCCCATGCTAACCCTATTTCTTTAAAACATTAATTGACTGCAATTCTTAGGTTCCAGAACTTAGCTACCTTATATTTGAGTCTCACATTTAATAATTGTTTTCTTCAGTCTTATAATACTGGGGTTAAACTTCTCTGTTGTATAACAAAAATACACTTATTTTACGCTTCTTATAGAAATTTGTTTGTGGGCGGTGCCTATCGCTAAAAGCTTCAAATAAAGAGCCGGCTTGAAATAAAAGAAGGCGCTACCGTAGCTCGACAAGGAGCGGTCGCAATAATAATAGAACAACACTCATCTGTCATTATCAAGTTGAAACGGTTGGATGACTGCTTTTCAATGGAATCTATTGCATTCAGCATTATGAATTGTATAGTTTCAACTAATATGAAGTCTTTAGTTCATATTTGTATATATTATACATACGAATGTATGGGGGAATACATATTTCTTCTACAAATGTTTGGCTGTTTTGAAATAATACTGTATCCAGATTAGTTTTAAAATGACCACCCGTGACGAAATCAGTTTAGATACGATGTTTATTTTTGATATTGATTCGAGGTAAAACAAAAGAAAACAGTTGGTCTCCCATATCTTTTAAATGAAGAGAACACTTGGCCAATTAACAATTGAACACATAGGAAACAGAGCCGACGCGGTGTTAAAAAGGGTTCAAAGAAATCCAAGCATTATAACTGAAATAAAGTAATGGGTGGTCAATTTTTGAAAATTGTCACTGAAAACACCTTTGAGGGTAACAAACTTTAGACCGTAAAGAAAGTGATGTAAAATCGTAATGGGTTAGATAAATATGAAAGTTGTCAATTCATTTGATAAATATAGATACATGTTAAATTTTCTTGTTTTCGGACATGCTGTTGTACAAGGTGTTTTGAATTTCAGAACTGAAGGGTTTCGTTTCGACAAATTTTAACTAGACAAAGCCTTCAATGGCTTCTTTTTAGAACATTGAAATTTGTTATTCCGAAAATAACCAGAGATATGCTTTTGGAAGAGTTTGCCACTTTTCTTGCGCGCATCCATGATATTCCTAGCAAAGATATGCATATATTGTCTGGGGGATACTTTTGTAATATTTGTAGTGAAAAGACCATTAAAATTATAATTGAATCAAAAGAAAAATATATTGTTCCATCAAAAAAATCAGCAACAAAAGATATTTCGAAAAGGAACACATCCAGAAAAGCCATTTGTTCCTCGACCTCATGGAAAAAAGATAAACATTTAGTGTAATATAGATAGCTGGGGGCTAGTGGTTCCTAATTTCACAAATTATATCGTCTTTTGTGGTCTCCACAAATAGAACCTCCTAGATTAATAACTAAGAATATGTATATCAGCTACTAGAAATTAGCCGAATGCTGACAGCTACTTACAATGGAAGAAGATTAGAGAGAAGATAATCACCAGGATTTGAATAGAAGAATTATCACAATAGGTGGTCTAATGAAGCCACACACACACACCTTGTAAACACAGGAGAGCGTATGCTCCGAGAAGGAATTACATAACTAGGAGGGATTGATATTATATTTTAAAATACTCACCACCATCAACTAGTATTCAATATGGCCGGCCCGTTACTGGCGACCTTTCAGAAGTGTAGATCCTTTTTCACAAAGGTGGTCTAATTCTGGAGACTGCTGCTCTATCACTTCAGGTATTTGATTCTCTGAAAAATGCTGTAATTCAAAAGATAATCATTAAAAGATAGAAAAATATTAAAAATAAATAGTATAGTTCAAAATCATTTCAAACGAAAGTAAAAAAATTGATCGCTCGAACTATTTTCTGAAAACAATCGTAAAGAATAGAAAAATCACAAAATTAGCAAACTAGCAACATCAACTCGAAATAAAAGGAAAATCATGAATATAATTCCGGATGAGGTCAAGTGATTTGCTATATAGGTTATTAGAAATAGGGAATGTTTCAGTGAATTCTATTTCACAATGGAGGATTATTCCCGAATCTCGCAACTTGGAACACTCAACCTATTTTCAATCATTGATATTTAACAAAGCGATGAGAAGTATTAATAGTAAAAGTAAATCTTCTAGAAATAACACAATAAAACTAAGAAAAGTGAAACTAATTGTAAATATAATATAAAAGTATTCGTTCAGCAGACGGTCATACAGTAACCATCAATAATATCACGAGTAGTTTCAATTCTTTAAACGTTTTACTGCAGAATCTTACAAAAATCCTAAAGTATCGGCTGCAGAATGGCGATCAAGTAGCTTCTTTTTGTGTTAGCAAAGGGGCATTGTCCTTCAAAAACAGTGTGTGGCTACTCTTAGTTTCTTGATAGATGAGAAACAATGAGCGGCCTTGTTTCTGTCTTTTCGCCTCTTCTGTAGTCACAATTCTCTCTGTCTCTTTTCATTTAACTGACTATCACACGTCTTTTGTTTTATTTTATGATCACCAATACACTATTAGAAAGTACAACCGCGCCGGCGTGCCGTTGCGCAGCCCCCTGTCCACCTTCATGACCATTCACTGTATTTGGAAGCATAAAAAACTTCAGCGAATTTCGTTCTAAATATGGGTGGCATGCCTTGGTAATAAAGTGATATAACAATGGCAAATTATAAAAAGATCAAATGATATATAGTCTGTAACAAGAGGTGGGTTTCCAGGGCAGTATCCTGCAGAAAAGCGGTGGATTTGGAGACTTTTTTAAAAGTTAACTCATCTAAGTCTAATACCAACTTGTCCTACATATAATGCGCTGTTGGAAACGTATTTATTAATACAGATAATAGTTAATAAAAGAAATTCAATATTATTGTTGAATAAGTTCTTCTAGGGGTAAAAATAGTGGCTTTTTTGGTTCTGTTATGCAGTGACCAGTATTTTTTGTTAGCGCATCTGTGCGCACAGCCATTTTGAGAACTCGTGAAAATAGGCTAAGTGAGTAACAATGCGAATTAAGCCAATTGCATTTAAAGCAGCACAATACATCTGGGGCCTTATAAATCCGACGGACCGCTCATGTGAAAATTACTGCTGGGTGGCCCGTTTAAATCAAAATAGAGCAACAAAAGGTTGACGATAGAAGATGAACATCATAGAGACGAACCTCTCCAAAAGAAATTCAAAGGGAAGCCTGGAGATTTTGCCGGATGGGCGGTAAGATTTAGTGAAAGTGTTGGCTTCGAATGGCATGATGTAGATGTTGTTTTGCGCTTGGAGATGAGAGCGCCCCGGGGCCACCGTCGGCTGCCGTCCGTCCACTAACCATCCATCCCAGTCGCGTAATCCTGTTTCTTTCACTCTTTTCTTTATAGTGGGCAATAAGAAAGTGAATTGTTGCATCACGACTTGTTCTAGTGAAAGCAAGCCGGTCATTTAAGGGCTAGTCCTATTAGCGCAAGCCGTCTCTCCCTAGCCCCCTAGTCCCCCCTAGTCTCTTTTGAAGCATCATTATGAAACATACTTAATGCAACCCAAATACACATTTCACTTATTCGTCTTCTTCAGCTAACAAACAGTTGGATGTTCAGCTAAAGAAAGACCGACCACCCAGTTTCTGAAGTCTCCCCCAGTCAGCTTCAAATTCTGAGGAAGCAATATGATCAAGGTCACAATAAAACTCCTCAGAATCACAGCTTCTAAAACTGTTACAGGCTAACTGTCAAGGCTACAACTAAATAGGAAACAGGAGTTATCAAGTCAAATTAAAAATAACAAACAATTCAGGGCTGTATCTTATCTACGAAATGATATTCAATAATGTCACCTCACAGAAAACGAATAAAACTTAACACGGGTGGTCAAACAGGCAAAATGTAACTGCAGGTTATTTATTCATTTGCGAGGATTCTTTCAGGGTGGCGATTTGCCCGCAGGCGGGTATTACCCATTGTTGCTCGCTGCTTCCGACCTAATGCACCGCCTCAGGCTCTTTTCGATATCTTTATTGAATTTCAGAATATTTCTGAAGTGTCAGCATTTTTCTCATAAAACAATATCGCAAGAGTCAAAGCGAAGAATCGCAAATATTGCAAGCCAGATGTAAACTAAAATAACTGTAATAACAGTCTTAACCTTGATAATGGACTACTATTTCGAGAAAAAACTATCAGCTTGGTCTATCCTAATATATGTATTGTTCGTTTATCCGTTCGAGGTCACCCTACGGGTACACTGGCTGCCGCCCAATCCGTTAATTATGGGTGGTCCTCTAATATCAGGCGTTTATTTTGTCTGATACTCATTGCGCAACCATTAAATAACCAACGTTTGCCGCAAAACCGTTGAACTGCGTACTAATTAGCACAAATGGTGTTCTTGTTATTGCAAAAGACCAGGGGCACATATTATAAAATTAATTCTGAAAAACACCCAGGAAGAAATCATAAATATACTACAGTCTTCTAGAAACGCACCAAAGACTATTTTACTGCAATAAAATATATCCTTTTCGGGATTCTTTACATTGTTCCCGCCGAGTCTGGTTGAAGCGTAACTATTTAAAACGGCTTGTTATTAGATATCTAATTTTGTTCATCTTAATTTTTCCCGAATATTTCAAGATGCCTAGTGACGTTCAAACCGGGCAGCTCTATTTTTGACTACAGCGGTAAACATTGTAATAATTCTAACAATAATAAAACAAGTACGTTTCATTTTTAAATTCGGATGGTCAAAATAGAATAAGTGATATCCTCGGGTCTCAGGACAGACGTTAAATAACTCGGTGGTCGGGTACTTGTCAACCACTGGACATTAATTGACACTGGTCGGCAGCCTCTATGCTTTCTATTATAGCCAAAGACTGAACAATTGTTTATGAAATCTGATCAGCCAGTTATTTTAGCAATAACAAAGCGTTGAGTTTAACCGTTCATTGTCCTTCGATCATGGCCTCTCTTTTATCCAGACTATAGATTTACGACTAATTCAGAAATGTCACAGTTGCCAGACCATAAACCGGGCTGGGTCGGGCCCAATAAATGGGTGAAAAGCAATCAAAATATAGATTTGAATAAACTTTATGCTAATGGACGAACGAAAAGACAGTTTATAGCAAAAAATAACATCTAGAAGTCAGTACTACCTACATATATCCATTAGTAATACTTCCTAAATAATACTTTTTTAAAGTAAAATTAAAATTTTTATTGATTTATTGATTTTTAGCCGCAGAGCCCGCCCGAGCACAGCCGGGTCGGGCCCCGCCCAGGTTGGATGGTCCAGCTGTAGCAACAAGTCAATATCTTATACAAGCTTTGATATATTCTGTTCAAGAGCTAGTTTTCCAGCAGAGTATTCTGGAGAGAGGCGGTTTTACATTAAAATTAATGCACTCTTGGAGAAAAGACTCAGAATCCGCCGATTTTCCATTCACTTTTATGTGACACGGACTTTCTCAAGGGGACCCCGCTAGATAACCATGCAGTCGGAGGCCTAAGTTTTGTAATGGAGGTAACTACAAGTATTTGTTTCCTATAATGAATATGATATATTTGACGCCACAAAAAACCGAATCTAGCGTCTTTCCAATTAGCAGCTCGCTTGTTCACGGTAACACCGAAAAGATATTGAACAGGCTTTTGGGATCGTTCGGGGAAATACAAAAGGATTGACCGATGTTCAATGATTTTTACAAAAGCTGTAGAAATTGAGAACTAGAAACGTATTTATCTAAATGTTAGAAAGGAGCCGTCTCTGCTCATAAGATTCCGCAATATCTGGCCGAAATCCTGCCTTGGAGAAATTTACTATCATTGTGATACGAGTTATTTAGAAAAACAGATAACTTTTTTTAAATACAAAAGTTCTTTTTACGTGACGGTACTTTCTTTTTGCTTTGCACAGGCTTTTCCAGTCGTTCTTCATCTTAGTTTGATAGATTTCTCTAAAACTGGATATGAATAACTTTTGCTGCTTTAAAACTGGATACGACTGTTTTAAAAACCTCAATTATTCAAAATTTATAAGAAAAGGGACATAACTAAGATAGGCGCAAGAGTTTAATGAAGTAAAATAAGTTTTGTTAGTGAAGTGGCGCGTCGGCTAGAGCAAAAGGATTGCAGCACGGCTACGCACAATTGGCTTTGTTGCCCAGAATTACCTATTGTAATTGAGCTCGAGATTCTTCTTTTCAGGAGTATCTCATCTCGGCGACCCTCTATCTCACACGTGCTATCTACACCCATATCTACGACGACCAACTAAACAATAGTGAATTACTTGCAAGCAGAGATGCGCACTGCCTACTGCATTTAATTGTTAAAATGATGTCAATTAGAGCTAGCTTAGCTAGATAGATAGATACACATGTATATATCTATTATATTAGAGCACACAGCATGCAGGTACATATTACGCGCTTCCTTTTACTCATGTGATACTATAGATAATTTAGCCGCATAGATATAGCGTGACAACTTATGATACTCAATATACTCAATACTCAATGCACCAGGGACCAATCAACACCGCTAAACTAGATAGCAACTTTTCAACAGGCAAGGTTAAACAAGCAGAAGTTCGGAATTATTACAGTCTAGATTCCAAAAAGGCAAAATTTATAATTTTCGAATTACATTTTGCTTAAGAGAAGCATCGCAGCAACCGATTAAAATACAAAAATTCTAGACATGGATCGAGACTACTATACAAAATATTAAAGACATGGATCGAGACTACTATACATGGTCAGATTGTGTGTTATTTGTTGTTTTTACTATTTTTTTATTCCGCGTAGTTACTTACAAGCCTATGCTTAATTGTCGCACGTGGTGTAACCGTATGACAAAACATCACACGATGATAATCACTACTTTAGCAGAAAATTATGCAAAAGTCCCAGCAGAAAAACATGACTTTTTCTGACTACGTCATGGTAAAATCAACTTGGCTACTTTTTTTATAGTGAACATATGTTTAGCCTTTTTCTTCTGAAGTCATAATGCTAGAAAAGAATCGTTTCCTCGAAGAACATTGCGGAATAAATGGCCGAAATCCTGCCTCGAGGAAATTTACTGCATATCATTGCGATAGAAAAAATAGATAATTTTATATATTTTGTACAACACTTTTTTGTTTCTTTAGCAAACCCTTGATGCTACCAAACAAATGAACCGACAGGCGCGCTAGCTGCGCGTTCGTTCCAAATAGCGTTCCACGATTATCGCGCTCTAAACCCGAATTGTTGCTGAAAAGACAGGCAGCTAAATGGAATAACGGCTAAAAAGATGGACAACAAAGTGACCAAAGGCACCTGTATTGGAAGATGTGAAAAGGATAATTACGTAATGAAAAGAAAGAAAAATAGGAATTAAGTGGACAACAAAAAAGGGAATTGGACAGAATGCCATCGTACCCAGGGGGGCAAAAATGCGGACTGGCTCAGGCCGGGACGGGCCCAGAGTATTGTACCAAATTATTGCTATGGCTAAAAAAAAGTTCAAAATATGGGTTACCGTTTGACTATTCATTCCTAATAAACGTCTGCAATAGATTTTACAATTGTATATATATTAATATTATAATACTTTAAATTCATTTGGGGTTAGATAAACGAAAATAAGATAGTTTAGTTAGACCATTTTAACACCTCAAAAACTAATTTTGTTATTGGTAGGACTGCAAATATTGCAAATTGTTATATAGTAGACAATTAGCAAGGCCGTATATTGCACCTGGCGGCGATATAGTTATGACTGATTTGATTATACCACATCGCTCGACTAATCACTGGTTCAAATGGAATTGTTAGAATGAACAATAAAATGAACAATTACCATTACGCAAGGTAATTTATAAGAACTCCGCTGTTGTCGTAAAGTAGCGCAATATTCATATTCAATTATAGGCTTAATCAGGGTCTTTACATTATTTATATAATCGTGAAGTATTTTGTTTCCAGTAACACTAGTGTCGCAATAGCAGCAGATTCCGTCGAGGCAGGAATTCGACTGTTTGTTCCCGAATTTTCTGAGCAAAGACGGCTCCTTTCTAATATTTAGTCTTTGGGTGACGGAATCATGGGATAAATAAGCTGCTGGTTTTAAAGCGACATAGGGATACCTATATATAGCCAATATACTGTAGTTCAGAGAAAAATAGTTTTTATAGTAACATTTGTTAAAAAGTTAAACATTTTGCAACAACAAACAATTTTATTAGATCAACTGTTCGTACTGAATTGGATTCCAGAAGAAATTGTTGATGATTTCTCAAAACGCTACTAGTTACAGTTTGAAACCGCATTATTTGCCATAACTTGCTGAGAATTTTAGTTTAATTTTCCTCACATATTCCATAGCAAAGATAACGTTCTTCCGGTCAAAATCGTTTTTTTTTAACTCGTTAACCTATGAATGAATTTTTCTTAACAATTTCAATCTAGATCAGAAAAAAATTCTCTACAATCTGAGACTAAGTTTAAAATAGTCCCCCTATGTACCTTTAAAGCTTCTGTAGTTACAGCAAAACATTGTAGAAACCATGTAGCACACCATATTTTCTACAGTTTTCAAGTCAAATTTTACCATTGCCGACAAGTTTTTTGTCATCAGTTTGTTCGATGGTTATTGAAATTCCTTTATCCAAAAAACATTGTGTGAACTTTAACATTCCAGAATGAGAATTAACTCTTTGGGGGAAAGAAAAATTGTATAATACTTTTAGTTATCTTGCTAACAAAATAAACTTATTTTCTAATTTGTATTTTCATTTATTCTTGCTGTTATATTTTATCTTATTGCATTGTTAATGATTAAATATGGACTGATAAAGATTCATAACTTATACAGGTATCAACTTATTTATTACATTCAATCAAACATTGCGTAGGAAAACTGTGTTCTGGTAGGGTAGCCACCACCTGAAATTAAATATACACCTTCTTTATTTAGAACTGCGGCGTTATATGCAGTTGTATAAAGTAATATGAGCTAATATGGATGAAACGAAAGTGATAGAAGAGTGCTTAAAAGAAACTGTTTGTTGAACCATACTGAAAAACGAGCTGCTATATTAGGAGCAAGTTTCTGTCAACAATTAAAGTGTTTCTTTGCACTTATTATATTTCGCCCCCTGTAGCCGTAGTATAGAAACGCACTGGTGGATGCCCAAGCAACAATTCTCTACTGGCCGGGCAGCCAAAATCTGCTCGGCCACCCACCCACGCGTTTCTATACTACGGCCACTGGCCCCTAGGCGAGTGCAAAAGTGCGGTCCGGGCCTGGGACCAACCCCTGTCTAGTCCTAGAGGAATTGGTTTGAATACATTGTTTTATACGAAAAGAAAACGAGGATAAAACAAACATAGAAATTTTTCTTCTTTGTTATGTTTTGAATCCTGTAGTCTAATTTTCAGTCCTATAATAAGTTTTGTCTCCTGGATCAAATGTCTCCTGATAAAAATAATATTTTCCCAACCCATGTTGCAATTTTGAACTGTTTCGGTTGCATTGCTCTGTTTTATTTAGCATTTCTAAATTGACTTACGGTACTGATCAGATACCATTTGTGTCTCAGAACAGCATCCGTAAAAGGTTTTACCGTCTAGTTGTTGACAGCGATAACCCTCGGGACAGAGCTTTTCACGTAATCCGCAAGCTACATCGGAAAAGAGTACAACCTGGAAAGGCAGCAATTGCATAAAACCTTTTATATATCTAATACAAAATTTGCACTTAAAAAGTTCTTCTCATTGTTCTTATCATACTTGGCTCTTAGTTGTGACCGCATTCAAAAATGTTCCGGTTCCCGGGAAATGTTTTTGTTTACCTTGCTATTTGACGAGAACGATTGTTGGTGAATAGAGTTGTGGAATGGAATACTCCCTCTGAATCCACCCTGGCGCCCTTCTCAGAAAAGCTTAGTGGTATTCTGTGATCTCTTTTATTCTTGTTATCAAATCCTTTATAAGGGGCGGATTGTACTAATAAATGATTCATTCCTATTGCTTGTATTATATTCGTAATAGGGTTACACGAAACTAGCAATATAAAAAGACAGCTATGTTCGAATCATCCCGTAAAGCGTTAATATATATGAAACTAATTTAATTAACACTGTATACTATAATGCAACTTTCTAAATATATTAGTACTAACCTGTGCATTATTAATTTTTTCCACATAAGGTTGGCGGTCGAAATAGGAATCTTGGCACATGAAGGAAATAGTTTTTCGTTTGTACTCTACAAAAAATGAATGAAGTATAACTTAGCAGTATTATTATAATAAACTATTTCTTACCTCCGAAGTTAGCCTTATGACACTCCTTGTAGGTATCATACAATTTCTTGGCTGAAGGAACACATCCTTTGCGTCCAAATACGCAAATATCACCCGCTGCGGGTGAATAGTAATACTGAAAAAACATGTACCACGTCGTTTGTAGACTTTGAAGTTAAAGGAAAAGGTTTCGTATAATTTCTGTAAAACTAGATTCGGATCCGTCTTAAAATCCGACATTTGTTATATATATCCGAATCCCAATGACAAATAAATAAGAGACCCGCGAAGGCTTGATTACAATCCAGGAAATCACAGGCAATATGTGTTACTATTGTAGAGTGAATAACTGACCACAAAAGGCGCTTTGTAATAAACTACTCCGTCGCATTTGTACTGTTCCGGCTCCCACCACTTCACGTTTTCAACTGAAGCAGACTGGCACAGTCCAAATAACACCGTAATCAGCACGATTAGCATGCCTAAACACTAAAATATATTTCTACAAATGGTGTACATCCTTATAGAAAAGCTGACATTTAATTTAAACGACAGGTCCGAAATATGTTGCCAATTCGAAATTTCCAACATTTTTTCAACAATATCGTTTGAAATAACACCAATGTGATACTATGTTTAGCCATCGTTGAAGCAAAAGATTGACTTTTGATGATAAAGGTGATGAAAATATTTCTACAACGGAAAGTATATTGGATAAGCAATACAATTTTATATTCTATAAGACCATAAAAGTTTTTGAAAATACATTCGGCAGCTATGAAGAAGCGACGGAATGTTGTTAGCTGTTTTTCGGTGGTTTTATAGGCGTCGTTTTATTTATAAGTTTCGCACCATCATATTCGATAATTTCTGTGAAAACTGCTACTGCGCCGCTGCCTACGTTTCATTTGCATTTTACATTCAACATAGGCCTATAAAATAAAATGAAAAATAAAACAAAATAAAATTAGAAAAGCAATTGTCGAAGATTGATAGAAATTCTGTCATTATTTTTTAACTAGTGTTGTTATTTAAGCATGTAGTGTTTGTCAAGGACTAGTTTTCACGCGCATTACCCTGGGGAGCAGCGGAGTTATTACAATTACAATTAGAATTATTTATTCCAGTAATCACATTATCATATGAGATTTTGTATGTGTAGGGTGATCACTTTCTTGTATTCAGCAGGTTCCCTTCTTATCATATAAAAGTGCGGAGTTATACAAAAATGAATGAAAAATCGGTGTACTGGGAACCTATTCTGTAAAAGCTCATTCATTTAAATTAACACCGCTTCTGTTTATAACACTGAATATATTGGTTTAAACTATTTGCGTCATAACAGTTCCAGCTCTAAAGTTCTAATACATAACTATATAAGTAATTTCTAAATTTTCTAAACCTCTACTAAACTGACAGCACAAAATTCCTAAACTCATAGTAAAAAAAAGGTTAGAACGGCGTGCTAATGTTTGAAATGTTCGTTTTCCATCATCTTTAGGCTACACGGCGTCTCTACTCTTCTACTATAGTGCCTAGCATAATGTCAACTGTTATGGTTATCATTCAAATGATACTGTAGTCGATATATATCTTGCAGGTGTATATGGTCGGGCTACAAGTATTAGAGCACATTGTACCTATAAATGAAGGG
The DNA here is from genome assembly GCA_034691345.1 of Phasmarhabditis papillosa. NCBI lineage: Eukaryota > Metazoa > Nematoda > Chromadorea > Rhabditida > Rhabditidae > Pellioditis > Pellioditis papillosa. The sequence continues at coordinate 32,987 of JAQGAV010000430.1, forward strand.
CGCGGATATCCAAACAACTAGTCTCTAATACGAAAATTTTATATACTTGGGTTAAACCTAAAAAATAAATAAAAACCAACTGCCACGTTGCATATTTCTTGAACAATTTGTAACTCGAACATTTGTTTTTTTTTGTCCGCAAAACCATAATAATGCCCAGCATTTTAGTTTTATGAATATAATTTTTGTCAATTAAAGTCAAAAGTTTTCCCATGTCGATACCTATTGCAATAGTAAACAGTTGA
>JAQGAV010000431.1:0-33230 GCA_034691345.1 Phasmarhabditis papillosa
GTATTTTTGAAGAATATTGCGTAAATTTTCGTTTTCTGAAGATTTTCCGAGCCATCTTTAACCATATTCTTTTATACCACTCCATTAAAACTCTTCACGCTGACTATAGATTAAAAGCATAACATGAATATGTTTCAAAGAGTTGGTCTATAGTTGATATAAACCTATTTCAGCAGATACTATCCATATATTTTTCACCAAAGTCTGATTCTGAAGGAGAAAGATTCTATATTGTTATCTATATTTTGATGTTAAAATGATTTCGCCAATCACAAGCCTTGTAGATAGGTTTTAACATACTTCAATACTATCAGACAACATACTAAATCTGAATTTCGTTTAATTTATCGCCCATATATCTCATTTGTTAATCGCTCTTTGTTATATAGCTTTGCCATTCATTATCCGTTTTGGGCTCGATTGTTGGGAAATTTACTTTTCAAAGACAAAAATCGAATCATATGCGAAATTTTGCAGCAATTCATCTTCTCGTTTTTTCTTCATTTCTCACGACTAACTTCGTGTTTTGAATGAATGATGTTTAATAATGAATAATTCATCGACGTTTGAGATTTTTCTGCCCTAATATTTGTCACATCTGGGCATTTGATAAATCGTCATATTAGACGAGCGGGTTCCGCGTTTTTTGGACCAGATAACACTGTAATACTTATCTTTATGCGTTAGTAGGGTGAGAAACGGTTGATCCATTTTCATACTTGTAAGCCTAACCTGTGGCAGTTGCATAGAAACCACAGGGTGGGTACCCGGGTAGTTTTTAGCCTGCCCGGGTAACAATCTGTCCGCAACTGTCCAGGTGTTTCTATGCTACGGCCACTGGCTCGTGGAAATCTCAGTTTCTAGTAATTACCGATTGAAGATAAACGTTTTACATATCGATTTATAAAACTCTTTTGTAAATTAGAGCTGGAAAGCAATCATTTCATTTTGCTTTATTTATATGTGGTAATCAGCAAGAACCATTATGGCATATTTTAAAGGTGAGGCTCGGAAATCTTCAAAGCTTGTTTGCCCACTAATAATTTACCGTAAAAGTTTCTCTAACGGTCGAGGGCCGAGTTTCAGAAATCGGCCCTGGTCGAAAATAGTTTACCAAGAGCGGGCCCATTTCCTTGCTGGTCATAAGGAACCTTCAACTTCACAAGGGTTCTTTGACCACCCCACTATGACGCCTTTTCTTGTCCTTCTTACTAACTAAGAATGGCTGTTCGCTCTTCCGTAAACTCCTTTTATATTCAACTCGGCTATCTTTTCTTGCATTTTGCTCCTATTTTCACTCATTTATTAGACTTCTTAGAGAATTCCAATTAATATTAATGGTCAGAGAGGAAACCTCCTAAAGCAACAAAAACCAGATTTTTTTAATTTTGCCACTCTTGGTTTCGAGATGAGAGAAGGTTATGGTGATGATATTATATTAGGGGTTGTTTCGGACTCAAATTTGCTTTAATGGGACTCCTAAAAGACAGAACTAACGAAAAACAAACTGTTTTGAAAGAATTACATAATTTTCTGCTAGAGTAGGTTGGTTTTGATTGTTTTCTTTTTTGGGAGTCGCACTCTAAGAAGTAGAGTTCATCTGCGGTTTCATAACATCTTTATTTATGTACAATTTAAAAGGAACCTTACTTTATTACGAAGTAAAAACTACATTGTTAGCCCGGTATTGTTGTAGTGGGGATGTTTTAAAGCTTAGATCAGAATTCAGCTTATTTCTTTTGAAACACTTCTATTATTATTAGAGCTAGAAACACGCTCTTTTTTCCAATATCAAGAGTATGACATCATTCCACCGTGGGTGAGAAACTAAGTTACTTAATTGTTTATTAAACTTTTATATAAACTCATAAGTACGAGAACCAGGTCTACTAAGTGCAGAACGAAAAGTTATTAAATTTTCACCACCCACGGATTAAATTATCGTTTCCGAAAGGTTTGATTTAAAGTAAAGTACCTGACCAAAAGTTATAACCAACATTTCATCTCATTCAAAAGTTGTCCAATAGCGCTTATGATAATTCAAATTTGCAAATATTACCGCCGCGACCGTTTAATATCATTTCGTTCGTTAAATATTGGTTTCGAAACTATTCATCGAAACCAGATTCGCGACGGCAAATTTTAGTTTTTTAGTTTTTTGGTTCCGAAAGTGGGCGGGCCCGACAGCACATTCCAGTATGAAACTATAATGGAACTGTAACCAGTTGGTTAGTCCTTTAACTTTGGCAAACTGTCTCTGCGTCTCTCGCAGTTCTCTACGCAACTTTCTATAAGTTTTCTCATTTTCTACCACCGCTGCGTGGAAATTTCAACATCCCCGAGAGCAAATAAGCGACTCTCAAACAACTCAAGCTCAACCGCTTACAACTCGCAGTCAACTACGCCACATTCTTAGGAATTAACAAAACTTATTATTTATAATAATAATAGTAATATTGATTATTTACTTTAATAGATAGTTATATAAGTATCGTCACTAGAATTTGCGTAGTAAAACAAATATTTTGAACTACAGTGAGATAACGAGAGACGTCTGGGCATGATGAGGTCACTATAGGGGCGTTTATTAGTTCCTTATTTTGATTGGGGATTATTTTATGTTTGTTTTAATAGTTCTTAATTAACAGTTTATGATACTAACCACAGGGTGCTTCGGAGCAACCTTAAAGTTTATATTTGTTGGAGCGAACCCGGCAAGTTTGTAAATTATGCCATCTATATTAAACTTTGTTTTGCCATGAGTTCGATTCCATAGTTCAGTCTATCTGTGAAGTTTTAAAAAAGTTCGCTTAAAACTTATTTCAAAATTTGTTTCCCAAACTTTTTCGCAACTAAAACAAACCAATTACTATTAGTTCAGCAGTTATTCTTTGTTCTAACCTCAAGGTTACCTGTCCATTTGTACCTCACCGCATTTTAGTTTAGTTTTTGATTGAATTATCTTAATGTGGGGTCGTCGGTCGGTCGGTCCTTTCTTGCCATTTTCAACACGGCGCTACTGGTTCCACTGCGACCTTAGGTCTTTTTGACATCGCAGGACAAAATCTCGAATTTCCACGTGTTTTTACACCCTGGCAGGAGGTTAAAAGCTTGCAGGATCGAAGATTTTTGAATTTTGAAAGCTGCGAAGCGTGAAATTGTTGCATGAGTAAGCGCTTGTGGGATTTTTAGAATAAACTTTAAAGAATAGCATAGGCAACCCACAGATCGCTTAAACCTGCCTTTTGAAATATTTAGTGGAGTTTTTCTTCTTCTAAAAAACAGATTCTTCTAACTTTATCCATTGCAATCGGACTAGACAGAGTTTTGGAAAAGTTGTTATAGTCGGATCCACGAGGAATAATGGATTGTTAATGGCGTACTTTAAGGAAATTTTGCGTATATTTTCGGTTTTCGAATACTTTCAGAGCCATTTTTAATGAGATTATTTTTTTACACTCTATTATTACTCTCGAATCAGACTATAGAAGCATATTTTTATACTATCCCGTATGGGCCAGCGTTTCCCCAATGTTTGAATCTGGTTAGATTCCGTCCTTCCAAGTTCAAAGTTCATTTTCCCGTGAACCTGTTGCTCTTTTCCTGCTGTTTTCTAAAGTTTCACTTGAATTTCACTTTGGTTTAGTCGTTTTTTGTTTGTTCAGCAGGGTTGGTTGGCATTGAATCCACACGGGCACATTCACGTGAAAACACTCCACAAAATAGAGTAAATACCGAGATTTTAGGTTATTTTAATTAATTTTATATATAGTCTGTAACAAGAGCTAGGTTTCTAGCACAGTATTCTAAGGAAAGGTGGTCTTATATAAAAGTGAATGAAATAAGCCTCTTCTCCAAAAGTTCATTGATTTTTATATAAAACTTTCTGTTCTTATAAACTATATAATTAAAATAAACATATTCTATTATATTCTAACACGGCCTCTCTCCAGGATTCCGCGCTGGATACCTATCGTTGTATGCGGACTATATATGTTTTATGGATTATTGGCTAGATATGGCCGATCCTAAAAAAGTGGGGGTTTGGCAACATTGTGCCCCTGTGCTAAGAACTTTTGGGGACGATCAGTTAGTTAATTTGTTGTTCGAGAAATTATCAAGCTAAAATTACCAAGATTTTTGTCCCAAAAAAAATCGGCGAAATCTTTTTCTCGAGTTTGATCGCTGTTGTTTCTATCACATGGGTGCAGTGCATATGTCGATCATTCAAACTTTTTAAGTTTGCCGAAAAGCCAACTCGACCTCAAGATCTTGTCATCCAGGAATTTAGAGAACATCTTTAGCTTTTATTTAATAAATAGAAAAATGTGTTTTGACATCTTTTCAGTGTGTTTTAGTTAGCTGAATACCTCAATTAGCTAAAAAAACTGAACATTGCGTAGTTGTGACGACCAAACTTTTGAGGAAATACATTTACGAGAGTGTAAAGTTCCAGGTCAGAAAGTCTTTATCTACATAAATACTCATATCCATACTTATGTATAGTCGGATTCAAAACAAATAATGGAGTGTAGAAAATAATTTTCAGGCTAAAACTGCTTGTACGCAATTGCGTTTGGCTTGTAAATAATTGTCTACACTTCCTTATTCGTTTTGAATCCGCCTATACATATTTTTTAAGTTACAAAGCTTTTTTCTAATTACATCAGCAAAAACAACTTAATCTCTTAAACAATCGTCCCAGAGGCCCAATTTGTGAGACAGTTCATCGTTTTCAGGGGTGTACGGTAGAATTTAGAAGGAGCGCGGAAATCCAAAGAAATATACAAAGAACCGATATAATTTGGCGCTCGCATTATAATAAATAGACCTTTAGCTGCAAGCGATTCGTCTGTCGTCTATTGCTTTTATTCTACTTTTTACTCTAAAGAACGTGAACATTTCTCCTTTCCATTTTTCTTTCATTTTTCGTGACTTCTCACATTACCTTCGGGTGCACGCGGTGTGCAAAAAGAAAACCAGAACAGGTTACATGTCATTTCTGAACCTTGGAATCAAATTACATATAAAGTTTTTGCAATTCTTGATTTTTGAATTGCATGAGTTATGTTATTTTGTAGTCATAGTTCGGTTCTATAGGCCAGGAAAAGTTACAAAATTGGTAACTGAATCATTTTTTCTTGAACTCAATATTGAACAGCATCAAATCCAAGAACAACACAGGTTAAATACCTATATTTATTTTTAAATATCATGAGTAGCTAATCTGAGAGACTGTGGAATCAGTTGAATCATATTTAAACTATTATTATAACTAAAAAGGCTCCAGGGTTCTCACCCTAGTTAGATGATCAGACTACTAAAAGTCTAAAACTCCACCAAAGCTCCAAAGACCATCTGTTCATTGGCTCATGCTTACTCACTAATCCTCAACACCTCTTCCGTGAATATCCGTGGTGAAACCCTCAATCCCTTTATTCAGATTGAATAGATAGCAGTTACACGCTGCTGTGTAATCTGATGCTGCTGCTGTTTTTTACGACACCGCGTTGCTCGGAATTTTCGCCTCCCCGGCCCTGGAGAACACCCCTGCGATAACCGCTCAACTCCCGTGCGGAACACGGCTTTTCCGTTTAGTTTTTGTGGGATTTTCGCTGGTGCGGTAGCAAGCGCGCTCTGAACTGTGTTTGCCGCTATAATCGCAATGAGCAAACAGAATATAGTGAGGAGACGAAGCTTGTATTAACGATTATATGAAGCTGCGTGTAATTAGTCAGCTGGTGCGAACAATCAGTTAGTGACAGTCTGTTATAGACAGACGTTGCGTTTTTTTATAATTATTGTTTAGAATACAATAGTTGTGAACGAATGTGAATGATTTAGTTATGACGAGTTTTAGATTGTTCTTTTTCTTAGTGGTAAGTTTATTCCACTTAGTGTCTGAATCGATTAAGTTGAACTTCTGGCTCGGTATCATATGTAATTTTTTTTGGAAACGCGTTTATTTCCCTGTATAATAGTGAATTTCTTCGACGCAGGGATTCGAACATTCCTTTCGGAAACTTCGGAATCTTCTACTATTTCGGAAAGCTCTCCTTTCTAACATTCAGTCTTCTGGTGCAGACTATGGTATCATAGAACGTTACTCACAGTATAGTGAATTGGTAGTGACTTTACATTCAAAACAACAATATTCCTTCAAACTATTCATGTAGTTTCTAATACATAATATATTATTTCTCATAAGATTAATGCATTTGGTGTTAATTCTGAAAACGTGAATCTTCCCTAAAACTAGCAAGTCAATGTTCTCTGTTTTCCTGCATAGATTAATCATTTCCTGCTCGGGAAGCCCAAAAATAATCTGCAAAATCCCCCTGCAGGTCCTCTTCGGAGGCAGAATTTAATCGTTTTGCACCTACTCTCGGCGTCACCTCAATTACTTGAAAGGGCTTCTCACTCTCGATCGACAAAAAGCCGACCCGACGGGGGGCTCAGATTCGAAAATCTCATTTTGCCGCCTTTTGTATAGTAGCTTTAGCCTGCTTTTAGAGCTCTCTTATATTCAAATTTCCTTCTGCGAGCTGTATTTCTGGCTATTTTTGAGGTTCCTTGACCCAAAATCACTTTATTCAGGATATGATTCGCATAAATCTTTCAGAATCATATTTTTATAAAAGTTTTTGTTTTAGCAAGTGAAATCTGCCGAGAATCCATATGAAATTCATCATTTTAGGCGTCTGGGCTTAAGGTGGACCCGTCAGCTCGTCTAAGAATAGTTATTTTTAGCATCTTTCTAGCAGAACTATGATTTCAGCTGTTGAAGTTTCAACAAAAACAAACTTAGCTCATTTTCTCTTCACATTTTTGTTGTTTTATATACCTTAGGGGAATGCCCTCAAGTTTTGCGAAAGAGCGAAATACGTTTAGTTTATTTATAGGTGCTGAAATTTTTTTTTCACGTGAGGAATTCAGGCTAAAATTTATTCGGAAAGGTATTTTTGAAAGCTTTTTGAGAATAGCCGGTTTTTCTTAGAAATGAGTTTTATTGACAATTGGTTTTAACGTTATTCGTTTCAAATCCTATAGTTTTAAGAAATAGTTATTGTTTTTAAGAAATACAAAAAGATATGTATAGTCTATATGAAGTGCTATGTTTCACGCAGTACCCTTGACAGAAAAAAGTATTTTAAAAAGTATTATATTTCCTGCTTCACTCGTATCACAATAATAGTTGTCTATTCGAGACAGGGTTTCGGCCTTATTCCGGAATCTTCTGAGCAGAGACGGCTCCTTTCTAACATTCAATCTTCGGGTTAACGAAACACGGGATAAATAAGCTGCTGTATTTTTTGTGCGCGAAACGAAGTTCGAATGAAATGAATGTACTTTTGAAGGAAATGTTCCCAATCCACCGATTTTTCATTCAATACTTTGCTCCCCAATTAGTTAGGCAATCGTTCCTAAGAGATTGAACACTTTGGCATAATAGTTTGCAAACATTTGAATGAATTGTTTCATGCTTGGCGGTTTGCTTCCAATTTTCCATGAAAACATTATTGTTATCTCTAGTTCTATCATTCTAACATCTCGATGCATCTTTTATGTTCTGGTGCAATTCAGGAGTAGTGTTGATATGGAACTAATCCGCTTAAACTAACTGGAAACCGGATGAAAACGCCTAAAGTCAGAATAGGGGAAATTGGGCGTGACATGACCCGCGATAAGGGGAAATGGCTCAAAATGCAGATCAACACTAGCGCTGCAAAATTTGGACGCGTATTTTGAAAATCACTTTTAGAGATTCGATATAAAAGTTAAGATCATATTGATATATTAGTTTCTTTGTATAAGTTTTATAAGAATATGAAGCAATGTTAATAAAAAACAAGATTCCTATACTTTGAAATGATGGGTTTCAATTGTTAAAAAGACAGGTAATTCATGCTCCTGTCACTTTAGTTACCGATCGTATAATTAAGCAACACAGAACTATTATGATAGCAGTGCCTGTTCACAATTATGACGTTGTTTGTTTGTTTTTCAATAATATCGACAATTATTATTTTATCGGCAATGTTTTGTATGGGTCATTTCAGTTAGTTAGTAGTACAAATAAATCTTTACTATAGTTTAACCGTGCTTACTATTTTATACTTACGTAGATCAACTTTTAAAATCTTGGGACTCCTAGAACACATAACCGTTAAGAACAGAACTCTTCTGTAGTGAACTATTTCCTATCGCTGTCGAAATAGTTCCGTTATTGACAGTTCTGATAAAGTCAGATCATCCAACCTCGACCCGGACCCGACCCGGCCCGGCTTACTGGATTGTGGCTATAGCCTGTTTTGGTTTTCCCTACAATTCTGTATTTCAATTACACCATCGCAGTAAATATTGAGAAATATACTTTGTTCTTAAAGTATTACTGTATGTTTATATTTCGTTAAGTAAACTTTCGAAAGCTCGAAATTCATTAAACTAGCTCCAGAGACCATTTTCTTTAAATCCACACAACATTACGTGTCCTGCTGGTGCGGTTAGCTCTTTTTTGCTACCGCCTCTCTCCAGCACGATGCGCTCTCTCACAACTGATAAACACGGCTCGTCCGTCTTATCGAAATTCTTGATCTTATTTATTTTATATACAAAATAGTAGCAGATCATGGTGTTTTAAAGTATTAAATGTTATTTTTATCATTCTGGATCAATTTAGGCTGTATTCACTTACTTATTTCTAAGTATATATTAGGATAGTCAGATTTAAAACAGAAACAGAAAACCTTTGTAATTTCCTTATTAATAAGTAATATTTCAATAAATTTGCTTAAAAGTCTTTTTTAACCGTTTTCCATCTTGTTAGCAGCTAATTAACTATCACATACTTGTATAGTTATTTATTTTATCTCTAATATTCTTGACTTGTGGTCTCAGTGGGACGCATCTTTATCACAGTTCTGCGTAGTAAGAATCGTTCTTTGTGAAACTAAGCTATGATTCAACCAATTAGGCCAATAGGTGGCAAATACAGGAAAGATATATTATATTGAGTCACTGGGAATGATTCTATTTTGAAGTTTGATTAGACTGGTTTAGCACTTCTTATTCTTACTTTTTACTATTGAAAGATTTTCATAGTCCCAAAGGTTTGATTAACCCTGGACTAAAGCCCTTTTCTTCGACTAGTGTATAGTCTGATTCGCGAGTAATAATGGAGTAAGCAAAATTTCCTTAAAATACGCAAGTAACACTCCATTATTCATATTGATTCGCACTATATTGTTTTTTACAACTACGATCCGGAGAAACCAACCATAACCCCTTTTTACCGGCAATCCGGTAATTTAGAAAACATCTTAAATTCATAGCAGTGAGCGCGGGTTCATACTGATGGGGTGATACGTACAATAACTAGAAGCCCAACCATTCTAAAACCCAATTGAAAACTTTATACAGCCCCAGATTCAATAAAATTTAATGAACTGTTACTTGGCATGACAATGGAGTCATAGTTTAGTTCTCAACCAAGCTTCCTGATCTGGTGATTCAAACACCCGTCCAAGAATCCATATTGATCCCTCTCAAACACTTTAAATCCAAAAGTCTAGGGCCAGACTGCCTGCGTTCTCTCTTTCTTCTACCACGTCTGTTGTGTCTCTCGTTGCGGTCTTTGGATCTCAATGTTTCAATCTTCATTTTGCTTGTTTTTCACTACGAAAACAACAGAAGAAATCGGAACAGAGGTTTTTAGGCCAGTCTGATAGGATCACTAGCTACGTAAAAGTTACCAGTAGATCTTCTTATTTGCTCCAGTTGGTATTTTCCGTAGTGGATCTATCCTATGGTCCATCAACAGCTATTTCATAAGCTGAACTTCATGATTGTCTTAGGCATTGCTGAGGGCATTTGATTCTCTTATTTATTCATCGCGGCTATTTGAATCTTATTTCTAACAAAGGGTACTGGTAGAGGTTTATCCTCTGAAAGACCTTAATTGTTTATTACCTCTTTCAGAATGTTAACCATTTTGAAACGCTTCGCCAAGAACTAGCTTATAGCATATTTTGTATAGGTGAATCAATGCTTAGTAAAAAAATTTTTTCACTCAAAGCGACTAATGTTATCCACTCAAAAAACTCGATAAAGTTTCCATTCTTCCAAACCCTAGGGTTCCTTGAAACTATAGTCTTTACCAAACAAAAATTGCGTATCCAGCCATAAAATAGAAGTTTAATTTTGCTACAGAAAGCGATTTTTAACCTTAAACAACACCGCGCTGTTTTATTTCTGTTATGGACTATACTGTTTATGTTGCTGTTCGTTTATCATATCGGTTTGCTAGTTATTGCACCCGCTCTTTGCTTATTCTCAAACTGATTACAGAAAAAAGCTCACTTTCATGCCAACTATAACTTTTCAAGTTCTCCATTTTCTGCGAAATTTCAAAATCTTCCCGGATTTTGAAACAATTACACAGCACATGCAGTCGTTATCAAAAACAACGTCATTTTACTACACTTTTACGACTTTTTGAACTCGGCGGAGAGCTCATGCAGAACAAAGAAAGTGGAAATGGGCAAACTTCTTGTATAGTTTGCTGAAATAACGAGGTTTCATATTGTAATTCATGCTAGTATTTATATTCAATAACTTATATAATACTTTATAGCTGTCGAAGTTTAATGTTAACGCACAGAATTGTTTTATATAAGATTTTGTATTATTAACTATGTATCATGATATAGTTGTTGTAATTATTAATTGTATATAAGTTAACAGTTTATGATACATAGTAGTATATAAAACACTACTGGTTCCCTATTATACAGTAGGATATTGTTTTTGAAAGTCTTCATCTACAAAACTTAAAGGACTATTTGGCTTCTTTGACAACGTTAACGAATTCTTCAAAATGCATTCAGTGTCTCATTGCAATTCATTCCCAAACTCGCTTAGGAAATCTACTATACTGTTTTATCTCATTCATTTATATACAACTTAATCAAACATCACAATCACTATAGACTGCTCTCAACAGCCGCAGGGAGGAACCCCGTCCGCCATCAATTTTGAATTTAAGCCCGCTTTTTGCTAGTAAATCGCCCACGTAAAAACTTGTTCTGCCGTTTTTTCAGTAGTCGAATTTTAATCCTCATAGATTGTTGTTTTTGTTTTCATATTTAATATTTCGTTGGCAAAGTTCCTTGTCTGGCAGTGTGCCATGTTTATATTTTTAATATTTATTTATATATATTTATATTTGTATTTTTAATAATACGCTTTGCAGATTATAAAATGGTAATGCGACGCAAATCTGTGCACTACGGGGATTTGGATTTGAATCGAGTGATAAATACCCTGATTCAGGTTTGTGAATTTTTCATTTGTGAAGTGGGAGCTGAGAGAAAGCAGTGGTAAAACTTTCGAAATGGTTGGAGATTTATTGAGGGAGCAGACTTTCAAAGTCTAACTTAACTGAGCTACCCAAGTTGGTTTATAGCGGTCCGGATTAGGGCATCTCTAGCTTTTCCAGCTTTACAAAGCAAATCTGTACCCTTGTGATTGCAATTCTCATCTTTATAATATTTTGCCGTCAAAAAATCGAAAAAATCCAAGAATCATTGTTATCTCCCAAATGTCTCCAACAACTAGCGGTAATTCATTAGTTTGGCGCCTCAAACTGCATACATCTGCTAGTCCGCGGCTAGTAAACGGCCAGTAGCAAAGAAGTCGACAAATATTTTCGTTTTTAGCTCATTTTGACAGACAATAAAAGGTTGTAAAACAATAAAATACAACGACACATTCGTTTTTACGATTCTGCAGCCCTGCGCTTATCACGCTTGGAATTCACATGGAGATGTGACGAAATAGTATGTTCAGAACTGCACAATTCGATTGGGGATCTTTGGATATTCCCGGACCTGGTTGAAACATTCCAAAAACGAACCGGCCCCAATTTTTGAGTTGAGGTGCCATTCCTAAATCGGACAATAAATGAGTCGCTATTGCAAGACAGCGAAATATAGAGCTACAGTAACCCTTTTCCAGGTGAAACCATGGCAAAAGACGGTAGATGTGTCCGAGAATGAGATTAGAATGATCTGTGTCCTGGCACGACAAATATTTCTGCATCAACCAATGCTACTGGAACTGGAACCACCGCTTAAGATTGCAGGTTAGTTGAGATCTAAGCTTCAAAACTACGGTTCGTTCAAAACTAAGAAAAAAACGGCCTTATCGTCAAAAGATTCATTTTATATAACGCTGCGCTCCGCTCGTGATACCGCGCTCGAAAAGTAGGTCTTGAGATAGACTATATATAATCTAATTGAAAGTTCCTTAGCGATAAGTCAATGCTACACAAACGTTTCATTCTATTTCAAAGTTCTCTAGTCTAGGCTTCATCTTAACTGAGAACAAATGTTTTACAACAATTACATGACATTTCATTTGTTTACTTCAATTTTGAACAAAATCAAAGAACTTTTCGCGGATTCTTTGTATTTCTGTTGTTTTTAACGTGTTCCGGAGGTTGATGGATAATTAATCAAGTGCTATTGAGCAGAGAACTTCCGGCTAATTGGATGATCCAAGATGATCCAGGGATTTTTATACCATCCGTAAACTGAAAGTCTCCTAACCGAAACTTATAATCAATTTAAAGCCAACCTTCAAACCCAGAATCTGAATTCCTGAATAATTTTATCAGCAAGAATTCAAAACCTAATCAATTTGACGAAATATTAAATATAGTTTAGCAGTAACCAATTAATTTTGTTTTAGGAGACATTCACGGCCAATACTCGGACCTTCTGAGGCTCTTTGGACTAGCTGGATACCCACCGGAGTCAAACTATTTGTTCCTTGGTGATTATGTCGACAGAGGACCAAAAAGTATTGAGGTAAGGAAGCTTCCACAAAAAATAGTTATATTTTCAATGGGATCTAGTTACTAAACTAAATTTTATCAATCCATGCTGAAAACTGAAGAAGCCTTGCTTTCAGTAAAGAAATTTTAAAGTTACTTAGTAAATTGAAGTCTATATTGCGTAATTTTTAATCTCTTTCCCAAAATTTCATAAACACTTCTTTAAAAATAAATCTGTTTTCCACCAATTTCAATCTTCCACCTCTGAAAACCGATCCCATTATTTTCACCCTACGCCGAAACCACCTGATACCTTTCGTGTCATCCTACGTTTAGGGTTACCTGTCCCAATTTAGGAGGTGTTGTAAACGCAGTGCAGTCGCAGCGTCGCTTGTTTAGTTTGCTAACCATGCTAAAAGCCTCACTTCCTGCGGGTAAACAGCGGTTGTACACGTCTTTTCTATTCTTTTCGGGTCAACTATTCCCATTTGTAAGAGGTTCGGGGCGAGCAGTCGGGGCAAATATTTAGACGGCACTTTTCATGGGCAAAGAATGAACCACCGCTGCGACGTTTTACACGTTTCATTGGGAAGTAGGGGACGGAAAAGTCTGGGTGACAGAATTTTAAAGTTTGGTCTATTATAGTTACGATAAATATTTAAAAGAAGCTGTTGAGTTGAGTTTAGAAAACTAATGAAAGTAAATTTTGTGATGTTAGCATCAAGTAAAATTCTAAACTGTGATCATATTTTACTTGTACTTTGGAGTAGAAGCTTCACCTCATAAGCTAGAGGCCGATAGGTCGAATCCCCCGAGGACAGAATCCTCCGAACCCTAGATATTGCAGGGTTTCTGCTCTCTAAAGTTCCTTTGCCGCAAATCTTTGCTCCAAACATCAAGAATTGTTTGAAATCAAGAATTTCTACATTTTTGCCCATAATTGCTTTTTCTTTGTGAATGTGTTGTTTGGTTTGATTTAGCACGGCAATGCATCTTTCTGTTCTTTTCCGAAGTTGTTTTGGCTGAGAAAAAGCCACTTGAAATATTAGCGAAGAGTTTCTAACAGAAAACATTGTAGTTTTTGCAAAAGAAAATATATAAATGGAAGTTTACCGGGGCAGACGTATTCCTAAAGTTTGAGAACTAAATTTTAATTCAACACTTAATCATTCCGTTCAATATTTACATGAACTATGGTCAGATTCAAAAGTAATACCGCCGTGTAGGCAGCGTATTTCGTCATTTTTAACAGTGCGCCTGCTGGCATTCTACGCGCGCGATATCAGCAGATTGCAAACTTGCTTTTGCACTGCCTTACTCAGACAAAATAATGCAATACTCCTGCTTATTAACACGGCCGTATTACTTTTGAATCCGACTATAAATTAGCCCTGTTTTGTTGTTCCGAGAATATTTCAAACAATTTTCACCTGTAAAAAGTACATTCTCGAGACTTCCGGGTTACGAAACTTAACTAAAAAATGAATATAACATTAATGAGAGAGCAGGAATCAAAAAGACGTGCAATGCTGAAATAAATGTACTAAATTGTACTAAAAGTACGTGGTAAAATAATGGTTTTAATTAACTCTTATTCTATATTTTGGTCATTAAACTCTGGGTTTCCAGGCATGGTGGGAAACGTGGCTCAGGGCTGGGAAAAGGCCTGCGGTGCCGGCCCGTTCCGGCCCATTTCTCCAGAGTCGGCCCTACAGCATTTCACAATTTCTAGCCTTTTTCTTCATTCTTCAAAAAAAGTTAGTTTTCAGTGTTATTTTTGGCATTAACAATAAAGAGATATAAATAATATCCAAAAACATATTGATGTTTTTTGATATTATGTATCAGAATATTCACTTAAATCAGAAATTTTGTCCCTCTGCGGGCCGATTTTTTGAATTTTTGGACCTGTGCTGAAATTCCCAGCCCTGACGTAGCTCGTATAGGTTGTTTGCCAGGATGGAGCTACTTTCTAGTACTCGGAGTTAATTTGAGTTCAGGAATGTATAAACTTGGAGAGTTTAAATTTGCGAAAACAAAGTTTACTTCCTCAATAGAATGAAAAACAAATAAGTTCTTATATACAGTCTGTCTTAAGAGGTGCAGTGTTATAAAAATTGAATGTATAATCGGTCAACGTGGTACGTGTTCTTCAAAAGTACATTCATTTTTTATAACACTGCGCCCCGCTCGTGATACCGCGCTGGAAACCTAGGTCTCTATTTGGACTATAGTTCAACAAAAGTTTCCCTTTAAAACACCGGATCTTTGAATAAACGGTCCAACTCCATAATCTTAAGCCTTGTTATTTCCAAATTCCATTCTTCGCAGACATAACGTATTTCTCATTAGTTCCCAGCACTATAATAATAATAGTGTAGTATTAAAAAGAATCTGGTTGAAAGTGGCTCTGAAAGTTTCGAGAAACTAAATATACGCCAAATTACTCATAGATATAGTCAGCGCCGAAAGTAATAATAGAGTGTCACTTGCGTATTTTTAAGATTTTTACATTGCACCTGCTGGCAAATTGCACTTGTGTACTTGCAAAGTACAATATTAAACGGAGAGTAGCCGCAAGATGCTGCCGCGGTGCTCGCAAAATGGGTCAGACGAGCGTTGAATTCTTTACACTTCATCATTACTCTTGGCGCTGACTATACGTAAGTAACACTCCATTGTTACTCTTTGATCAGACTATACAACCATATTCTATTTTTGTATTTTCCTAACAGACTTTCTTGCTTTCTGGTTTTTCCAAACTTTTCTAACTGTCCGTAGTTCATTAATGGCTGTTCTCTGATTGGTATATTTTGTTTTTTGTTGTTTCCTTTCTGTCCAGCTGGTTGGCCATAAAAATAACGGCTCAATGCTCAGAATTCAGTTCTTACTTTGACTAAGTTTCACATTGAATTCTAGTAAAGAAAGTCTCTTTTGAGTCTATAATACTGTACTTTTTTCGTACTTTCTAGACCACTTATTTTCTATATAAACTCGTGTGTCTCAGAATACTATTGAAACTACAATAACATTAGTTTTTCGTAGTTTCGTGAGTTTTTAAAGTTTTTTCTTAGGAAATTTACTCTGCCAACATGCTCTTTTAAGAGATAAGTGTATAGATTCAGACTATATATAGCATTGTGATTTCTAACAAGGAACATATTCTGGTTTTGTTCAAGTTTTCGTTTAGCATGACTTAGCCACTAATTAATAGTCAGTGGCCGTAGTATAGAAACGCCCGGGTGGGTGCCCGTGCAGTTTCTATACTACGGCCACAGGATTCTAACTTATGAAACAATTAGTTTTTCTTGGTGTATGTGAACTTCAATTCACTTTGAGTTAAGAATAATTACTCATGCTTTGATATAAGAAGGTAACTGGCCAAAATAAAATTGTTTTGAAGGCAATTTTGAATTTATCCGTGAAAATAGTTTTGTTTTTGCCAGTTTTGTTTGGGGTATTGCCTTAATTGGGTTTCTTTTTAGCAACATTTATTTCTACTTTGACTGTATAAACTATTCCGTTTCCAAGGGTAGAGAGGCCGTGACGTCCCCCTATTTTTATAAGAAAGTTTAAAGGTAAAATGTTGCAAATGACTCTTCACTTTTTTTGAACACGGACTATTTGGGTGAGCTCGAGTATTTTTAGGATTTTTAACACCGCGCCTGCAGGAAAATTGCACGCGCGTACTTGCAAAGTAGAGTAGCTGCCAGATGCTGGCGCGGTGCTCGGAAAAAATTATTTACACTCCATCATTACTCTTGGCGCTGACTATGTATCCTTTGTACTTTATGTATTCTTCGGATACTAAATTCAGATCGTCACCCCGCAATCTTCCGCACTATTTGCTCCAGCTCCTGCACACACATTATGCTTCCTCCTTTCTAAATTTAGTATTTTTAATTTAAATATATTTAATTATATCTTTTGTATGCTCTGTTTGGGCTATTTTGATTGTTCTGCCAATCGTAAACGCGAGCTGGGAAATTGTTATTTTGTTAGTACCTCGAGTAATTGTGGACAATTCTCGTTTCTAACAAATTGCATTGTATTACATAATACGACTTTACAGAACGATAATACACATTACATTTATATAATTAAATTACAGTTTCTATTAAGCCTATAAAATAGGTTGATTAGTCCCATATTTTAGGTTAAATATCTCACAGAATCCACGAAATCAGTTTCAATTCACTATACCGATGTAGTATTTGGTTGAATAGAGCAAATTAACATGATTTCATTTTGGATCAATTTGCTCCTCTAAGGCTTCTTTCTAATATATGTTAGTTCTCTTCTTGGTAGAAAGGCTCGCCCACTACGATTTTATATTTTACAACAATAATAATGTTATTTCAACTGAGATGAAGTCAGTTAGGAGATCTTTTTTAAGTGTTGTCTCAGAAGGATAATATGGTAAGAGAATGGGCCTTCTTTTCATATTTATGTAACCAATGGATTACTCACAGAGAAGAAGACTTTTGGAGCCTTTATTTAGTCTGATTCGAGAGTAATAATAGAGTGTTAAAAAAGAATCTCTTTCAAAATGGCTCTGAAAGTAGCCGAAAACCGAAAATATACGCAAAATTTCCTTAAAATACGCAAGTAACACTCCATTATTCATCTTGAATCAGACTATAGTATTCTTTCTTTTAGTGACACAAGCCTGGAACTGGGAATTCTAGAGTAGGGCGGGTAATTTCACAGGTCGAGACGGGACGGGGCCGAAAATTTGAGAAACGATACGGTATTTTCCCAGCCCTGTTCTAGAGGTTCTAGGCCGGTTGGACAGATGTTAGCATCGGAGCGGCTTGTCCATTCCCGTAAGTATAGGTGGACCAGAGTTGTCGTACTAAGCCCCTAGGTGGTAATACAGGGGTTCAATCCATTATTATTATTATTATTATTAATATTATTATTGTTATTATTATTATCAATCCATAAGAAATAGTTGTCTTTCTATTTCTGTTGAGTAGCTAAGAAACGGCCATAGTAAATATTTACACCTTTTATATTCATCTATACCCAATGATTTTCTTTCTATTATACATCCTTTGGCTTCTGCTTATGACGTAGTTAGCCTTATTATTACGTGGGTTTCCACGGGTTCAATTGTGTGGCTACAATTTAGATGATGTTGCCCTGACTAAAGCAGAAGGAATCTTACTAAAATAGAAATGATACTATGAACCAGAATCCGCATCCGGCCGAGTGAAGCTGGGCCAACCTGGATTCTCTCAGGACTGGGAATTTCACGTGCCGGCCCGGGCCGGTGCCGAAAGTTTGGGAAGTCCGACTGCGCAAAGAAATTTTTTTATGAAAAAATCGACTGATTTAGGTGAATATTTTTAGTAGTATCCAAAAACATCAATAGGTAAAGCTTGTTGCATTATTTATTGTTATTACCATAAAATAGCACTGAAAACTAACTTTTTTTGAAGAATATCCGCTAAAAATATGAAATATACTTTTTGCCAGCCCTGGGTTCTCTTTCTTCACAATCTGCCCTTTTCTGGAGCAACTGTACTAGTTTTCAACTGTACTAAGTCATTTTTGTTTTTTCCTTCATAGAAATAGTACAATTTCCCAGCCCAATGCGTTTTGTTTTCCCCAAACTACGTCCTCTGAGGGCTTTTTTGGAACTATAATTATTATTTACTGGCGGAATTTGTGAATTTCGTATCAGGCCGTGATTTTTATATAAATAAGCTTAATAAAATGTGAGGGTGGCCACTTGGGATCAGCTTTTAGCCTATAAGTTATTGACTATAACTCGCCTGCTCCTTTATTTTATCCGTCAAAAGCTAGATTACCAGCGCAGTATCATGTAGAGATGCGCTGTTAGAATAAAATGAATATACTTTTAAAGAAGTGTTCATAATCCACCGATTTTCCAATTCTTAAGTAGTATAGTCAGCGCCAAAATTAATAATGGAGTGTCACTTGCGTATTTTTAGGATTTTAACCCCGTTCCTGCAGACGATGCACACGCGTACTTGCAAAGTACAATATTTATAGGAGAGTAGCCGCCAGATGCTGGCGCGGTGCTCGCAAAAGGGGCTCAGACGAGTTGCATTCTTTACAATACACCATTACTCTTGGCGCTGACTATAGGGCTGATCTGCAGGATACTACGCTGGAAACCTAGCTCCTGATATAGAAACTATATCGATACAGGAACTGAAAACCAGTATTTTGCATTCAGAAATAACTATTTTCTTATTTTCTTAGTAATATTTGAGAAACATTTAGTTTTCTTGGGTTTTTTCTTTGTACCCATTAATTTCCCAGAATGCCTTGCCTTCAACGTCAAAGTCGCCTGAAAGAAAACCAGCTGTTGTTAAAGTCTGACTTTTCTCAGTCGAGGCGGTTTCAGTACATTTATTGCCTTCACTTCTCATTTTACTAGTTGATTTAGTCTTGACTTAAACTTAAATATTATTATAATAATTAAATTATATAACTTTGTAAAAACATAACACTCATCTAATGGGAATTGTTAACTGTTTTGATTTTCAATATGATTCACCCCCAACTACAGTCATAATTTATGTCCTTAGAGCGCGCTTGTGCTTTCTCTGTACCTTTTTACTACCAGGCGGCTGCTGACTAATCCTACTCCAATTGTCGGATTTCAGCCTTCTCATTCCGGAGGTTCAATTTCAATTATCATCCCATTTCCTAATTAACATTTACGTCTAAAATGCCACCCTTTCGATATAAATACAGTCCGAGAAAGAGATGTTTCATTAACACCGCGGCGCCTCGGCTACTCCTCGTACTAACCCACCACATTAGAGCAGAAACATTTCGATTTAAGGTAATCCACGTAATCCCGGATTATCTTCTCATTATTATTAATATTATATTACTTATATAGATTGAAGTAGGGATGATTAGTCATTCATTGTTTAACCTAAGCATGTCGCTTAAATGCGAAATGTCGGATCATTATTTTCAGCTTCCTGGAATCGGGAAAACTTTTATGTTTTCCTTTTAGTAGCTTCTTCGTTTAAGGAAGTAGCTTATTAGATTTTCTATTATCTCACCCTTTGGCTTGCTCGCGACCGGCCGCAATGGCAACATCTCTCGGATTCCCTTTCATCGCCGAGAGTAATAATGGAGTGTCACTTGCGTATTTTTAGGATTGTGAACACCGCACCTGCAGGCAAATTGCAGGTTCGTACTTGCAATTAAATAAAAAATAAAAATGTATATACAATATTGAACGTAGAGCAGCCAGCCGCCTTGTGCTCGCGCGGTGCTTGCAAATGGGGCTCAAACGAGCATTGAATTCTTTACACTCCATCATTACTCTTGGCGCTGACTATAGGTGTTTAGTGATCTATGGCAAACTTATATGGTAGTTGTAAAAATGAATATATCCCGAACAAAACGAAGCCGAATCAAAGTCTTGACTTGGATTTTACAGACTTTCTAGATGACTCAACATACAGTCTACAAACTCGTACAAAGTGATAAATATTTACGTCTGTCGCCTATTTCTGCATTTTATAAACAAATAGCAGAGTTGTTGATTCCCTCAAGAGTTCTTTGTGACTTTGGGTTCAATTACTTGGATAATTAGAGGCTTTCGGCTCGTTCTTGGAACTGACTCCTCATATTTATCATCTGAAGCTCTACATTCTTTGCATAATGTTATATATAGATTTTTTAATTTAATCTTATTCTCTGATTAAAGAATCCCCTTAATCTCTTATTTCCAACCGGCTGGTTGTTACCTACTAATATCTATGGATTTCAGCATGGATATTGCCGCTTTCGTTTTATTTTTGTTCCTGCCTACAATGATTTTCTTCACCGCGGCATGTCTTTATAAGAAAATGTAAGTTTAGTAAATTCGGGAAGGTTCTGGAGCTCCTGGAGCTTGGAAGCTACTTTGTGTGAGTTTTCAGTAGCTAGGTTAGAAGACCTTCGAAGTTTGGAGATGCCTAATATTTTGGAATCATTTTAACCAAGGGGTTTACGTAATAATTATACCATTAAAAAGATGTTTGTTCGTGGATTATAGTTTTGGGAAGTAAATATATTCATATTATAATATGAATCATACAATAGTTCGTCATGTGAATGTCATAGTACTTTAGCTTATAACTTTTTAATCACTCTAAACTGGAGTTCAATTGCTCAAATGTTAAGCTCATCAAACAATAATATTATTATGAAATAGTACAACATAATTATAAAAAGTTATTTATTTATGTTTTTTACAGGAAAGACGCAAGTGACTTAGAAGAAAGAATTAGGAATATGGGATATCCAAATGCTCCTGCTTTTGACAGTAAGTCAACTGGGGTTACTGTATTTACTAAGATCTGCTGCTTTAGGTCCTGTGCCGAACCAACCGTATCCTATTCTAAGGGTACCCCCTTATCCACAAGCAATCGCGTTAAGACACGAAACTGCTATTACAATAGATGGTAAGTGAAATATAACATACTCCGGTTCAACTTCCTCAATAAATACACAGTTGGAGACTCCCAAAAAATAGAACCGTGTAGTCCATAACAAAAAAAGAGTGCATTGCGCGGTGTTGTGTAAGGTTTCAAAAATCGCTCGTTCTGTGGAAAAATTAAACTTCCATTATATTGTTCGATTGGATTTTTTTTGTTTGTTGTCAGAAAAATATTATTGTACTAGTTTCATTTTGTGTTATGTACAGAAAAACAGGCCAATATATAATTCCTTTCTCCGGAAATAGCGCGCTCCAAACCAAAAATAAAAGTACTGTACTCATTTCGGTTCCCGCTTAAACGCTGCTTTTTAAACCGAGTTTTCTTCCTGGTCCAATTCCTCCCCCATCGATCCGTACAGTCCTTTATCCACTGTTACCATGACCACTCGAATGTCCTGCGGCTCTCTGCATAAACGGTGATATTCAGTCTCTCACTGAGACCACCCGGAGCAAAAACTATTCTGTCTTTCCCTGCGTACTTTACCTATTCGTAATGCGAAATTACTAATCTCCATTCCGTGTGGTTTTTTGGAAATTTAATCAGTAAGGGATTGGAAATATAAATTGTACACACGGGCCGGGCCAGGCCCAAATTCTGACCCAAATCTCACTCCTATGATTGACTGACGAATACCTTTCCCTAAAAAAAACCGGCATTACTCTCACGAACTGGTCGGATTTCTACAGTAAAGCTTCTGTAGTTTTATATACCACTAAATAGGGTTATTAAAATATAATAAAACTTTTCTATATACTTTCTTAATTGTTCTTTTCTAGGCTGCTACGTCGGAGACTCCGCCCACCCGTGCCCCATCTTCTCGCCCTTCGAACCTCCACCGCCATATCCCGGAGACCTCAAGGACATTCCTTAGATGATCATGTTATGGGTTACTGTAACTGCTGTTCACGGGTCTTGTAGACAATAATTTCGTGCTCATTAAAATCATTACGGCTTTCTAAAGAGCTCACAACTCGGCATTAGGCGTATAATTTAAAGGTTTTATGAATTTATTTATGTAATAGGGAATATTATTATTAATATAAGAAAGACGTGTTCTGTCACAAAACTTCTTTTAAGAACATTTTATTATCGGTGACAGTTCATTTCTTGCACCTCTGTTAGGCTAAATTATCTCTGTACTTCGGGTATTTACACGTGGCATTTCGGGTATTCATTGTATCTAACAATTTATAGATAATTATAATAATAAATTATTGTTTTCAACTTTGCTTTCCTTTAATACCAAAGAAGAATTCCAGAATTACTAAAATTGACCAACAAGTTATAACAATTAGCTCTTGTTGGAACATGCCCCGGGCCGAGCACATTTTTGAAAATCCACTAGCCGATGGAATGCAACCCTGTGCCATGTTCATAGAGATACGCGCTGGTAACTTGCCCGTATGGAGCGTTACGGGTATAGTCCATAACAAAAAGAAGACTGCAGTGCGCGGTATTGTTTAAGGTTTGCAAAATCGCTCGTTCTGTGGCAAAATTAAACTTGCATTATATTGTTCGATGCGCATTTTATTGTTCGATGTCAGAAAACTTTTATATTACTAGTTTTATTTTGTACCATGTCTAGAAAAATTCAGAATTTTCAATAATATGGTCGGCCCCGTCCGGGTCGGGCAATTTTGAGAACCCCGTAAAATCCTAGCACAAGTAACAAACATCACGGATCATATAAGTTATAATCCCCAAGTAGGCCTGAATGAATTATGCAGACACTGTGTATAAATGGAATGTCCTTTGCTAAGAACGTCAGCAAACTAGACTCAGAATCGGGTTTTTTATTGAATTCTTGCCAGTAATCCTAGTTGTTTCGCAATAATGTGCTGTAATGAGAATGTATTCTAACTCTCTTTGTAGTATGTAATTGTGTACTTTGTAGACTGGACTTATATTGTTTCTAGAGCACTACATAGGCGATCAACCAACCAAAAGAACATCGCCCGCGAACACCATGTTTATGGAGAATGGCAAGGGCCGGCCCGGGCCGCCCCTCTCATCAGAACTTCTAGGCCCGGCCCGGCCCTACTAGGCCCACTATTGCGGAATTCCATATTTTTTAGCAAAATTTCCAATTTTGAAAAAAAAAATCAAAAATTTGGAGCATTATTGATCATGATCGGTTTCGAAAGTGAGGTCCGGCCCGGGCCAGCCTTCATTTTTGCCAGCCCTGAATTAAAGAATAGCATTTGTGTTGATCATATTTGAGATTGCTTTGTTGTAGCTAATATCTTACATATCATATACACCGATTGTATATTAGTCCTCATATCTGGTCAAACTGTATCCCCGACTATGATCTGTATTTTTCTTGCTCTTTGGCCATTCCTAGTCGTTTAAAAATGTGATATCGCAGAACATTAAATGTATGGGTACATCATTGATCTTTGGAGCCGTCTTTTTCCAACTACAGGAGCTAGCAATAAATATTCTGTTGCGAACCCCCCAACCAACCGGTTTGATTAACTGATTGTTTTTATTTATTCGCAACTTTCTCCATACGGTACAAACACCAAACCGTTTGACAATCAATCCTAGTTAAGCTACTGTGGCAATAAAAATGATGTACACGTATTGCACATACTTCTGCTGCATCCTTAAGTTGAAATAATTACTGAAACAATTGTTTCAGAACAATTTGAAACGATTTTCACGCTGCGGCCTAACCATGTTTCATTGTAGGTAAACCAGTCCCCCCTAATCTAAAAGCTCAGGACTAAAGAATCTGCCCAAACACGGTATATCGGTCCAAAACATTTATTATACGAAATATACTAAAGAAAATGAAAACAAAAATGGAAACTAGTAAATTCAGGCGCATATACAACAGGGGAAACAGAAAAGATATGCAAAAAATACAGGGCTGATATAAATATTACAGGCACAAAATAAGAAACTTAAGCATATGAAATACTATAAATCAAAAACAGTGAGGTATAATGTGAGTCAAGAGATCTAAATTGAAAAAATGAGATTTAACACGCACCAATAAAATATACATCAAATACAAAAATACAAAAAAACGTTATCGAAGTTGTTTGTCCGATTGGGCTGAAACATAAAGATTGTTAAAGTAAAATATCCACGAGCTTACCTATAACGTGGCAGACCTCTGACCTAACACCATGATTGCTGAAGAAATCCAGCCATAGACGCTGCTTCGTTGATAATCGATCACCGGGACCTTTGACTTCAACAACCTGAAAAAATAACATCAGAACAGAGAGAAACTAAAATCGCTTACTGCAACAGTCTTAGTATCCGTATTCCACATGGTCAAGTCGGGAAATCCACTTCTTGTATTTCGGTAGTCGACCAAGACACGTCGAAAAAGAGCCACTAATAACTGACGAGGGACAGATTTGAAAAACTCCTAAAGAGTAATAAAAATAAAAATGTTAGTAGTCTAAAACCTGGCAATCCAAGAACTCCGAGAACAGTTCCCAATGAATTTCGGAATTGGTCTCGTCATTCCGTTGCATCCATACTCTTTCTATACGATCTTCCACATCACTGCTGCTTGCGCTCGCGAGCCAATCCAATCTTGTATCGATCAGCTTTTTTCTTGTCAAGTAGAAACTCTCAAAATTGAGATCAGTGGGAGACGTCTAGACGAATAAAATTAAAACTAATCATGCTGACCAAAACTCACTTGTAGTTCACTGAACCACACCGGATAACTAGTAGAAAACATTATGTCATCAAACAAAAGGCCCATCAGAGAATGCCAAATAGTGCCTTCGGCATGTATTCCTAAAATAAATTATGAGACCAGCAAAACAAGTATTTAATGGGAAACTGCTCAATCAGCACAGCGATGTCTCTTAAAACGAAAGAAATGCTATGCCGACATAATCCTTAGAACAAATGTCTTGCAAGAGACACGTACCATGACTGAATCCTTCCTTTTCGATGTAATGTCTTCTGACCACTTCCTCAACAGAACATTCAACGAATTGGCCATCACCGTCTTTAAACATGAAACGATTCAGACGACTATCTCCTAACTCCTTTGACAATGTATGACCCATTATTTCTTTCTAAAATAATATTATTTTATTGAAGGAAATATGAATTAAAACCACCTTCACAGGCTCCTGAATTACGATTTGCTCGAGGAAATCTCCTTTGGTAATACGAATAGCTCGATCCTGAAAGAGAGAAAACACTATTAAATTATTGACGCAAGTAAACCTGGAGAAGCAGACGATCCTTTGCTTTAACAGACGGATCCTTCATTCCGGCCTTAATTACATCTAGGGCTTCTTCTCTTTCTTTCAGATGCGAATCCAGGTTGAGAGCCAAACGATCCCAAACAGCTCCTCTGCCGTCGATGCAGAATCCTTTCAGTGCTAAAAATAAACAATATAAATTTAACTTTCAATATAAGTTATAACTCACATTCGGTATCCACAATAAATCTCTGCCAGTTAACGGCATGCGCGAATCGTTTCTGCTTTTCAAACAGAGTGGCTGTGTGGGCCAAGCAACGCACGTATACCCAATGAGATGTGAATCTTCTGAGATGAAGATCCATTGAACTGCTAGTGGAGAGAGAGCTCAAAATAACTATATTGACCAAGCATAAACGATGTAATTTACTTAGCCGCCCTGCCCACGGATATATTCTCGCGAATCGTCTTCCCAACTTTAATAGCCTCCTCGAACTTTGCATCCTTAAGAAGGTTGAGCATGGCTATTTCAGATTCTTTAGCTTCTACATATCTGAAATTTTGATTATTGGATATAACCTAATATCCAGCCTACTCGTATAACTGTCGTCTATTCTTATATATATTGATAATTGAATTGCATGGAGTGGGAGCAGACGTCTTTAGTTGTCCTATTTTCATTTGTAACATTTGAAACCTATATAATAATGGACAGTTACCAAAAACACGATAAACTTACAAGACTTGCTGTTCTATGTTGATATTTGGTGTTTCTATTATCAAGGCGGAATTAGTTTCGGTCGGAGTGTACAACGTGAAGACGGCCTTGAATATTAAGCTGATCCTGAGAGTGTGAGTGCTGCACAAACCTTGAATACTAAACTGGATCTAGCATTTACACGATAGCACGGTCCGAGTTCTTTTTTGGCACTGAAATAATTTTATATTCGAGTATAACAAATTGCCTAACACTTGTAGCATCTTTCTCAAAACAGCTCCTTCATTTCCAAAAAGTCCCTTTTGTTGGGAAGCAAACGAAATCATAGCAATGATTAAATCATGTTTCGCCTGTAATTCGTACCGTATTACACATACAAAATGATCTTTCATACTTTGGTCAAATCCATTTGAAACTGCTTTCCAACTGTTTTTAAGCTTGCGATTGGAAGCAGTTTCAGAGCCTCTGATAAGTCAGTCATGTGACCATCGCCTGTATAATAACTTATACAAATTTCTAGAAAAGAAGAAACAAACCAAAATCAATAAATTCTTCTTCGACCAGCTCACGCAGTGTTATAGAGATGTCTTCAATCTCTCGATATCTGAATAAACAATGATGATGACTATTCTTTGTTGAGATAGAGAGAATAAAAATCAATAGTTTCGCAAAACATCTTACCTTTGTCGCATACGTTCCTCTGTTAACCACATTCTTTTCCTCAGAAACATTCGCAGAAAGAGAAGTCGAGCATTCGCCGACATATTCACAAATCTCAAGCAATTCAATTAAATATATGTGCCAAAAACAATTACTTTTTGAAAAAGACCAGGTCGTCCTTCCAAAATTGTTCATCGTAAATATGTGATCCTTCACTTTCGGAAGCCATGATCTAAAAGGAAAGGCATCAAGTTATCATTTCTTCTATAAAACCTTTTGCACCATTCGCAGTACAGACGTTACGAAATGAGGTGCAGTCTTTTCCAAGACAGCGTCGTTGTCATCGAGGGGTACATTTTCATCCAAAGCAATGTTATCACGCGATAGAATCTCCTGAAATATAAAGATGCATACTTTCCAATGTTCATATTACCTTAATCTTATTAATTATATCAATTCTTGAAATATGTATCCATTGTCTCTCTGGTGAATGATCTTCGAGATTGCTAACAAGCGGAGGCACGATTGAGGGTGATCGGACAAACGAAACATTGGCTTCAGCAGCCAATCTGCAAATGATGCATTAATATGATATGAGATTCATAATGAACTTTGTACGTCTTCTCCTCTTGGGAGTTACTTCATGCTCCTTGGACTCCTCAGACTGAGGATTAACGTTCTCCTTTGTGGCTGAGATCGATAATCGGGTACTTCTTCTAAACTAGTAATTAAAGAAAATATTCTACGGATACTCTACCGTAAAACTCTGCTCGTGCTGGATACAGCATTCTCCTGTTTCAGTTCCAATCTCTGCGAAATAACTTGGTGGATTGCATTATTTGAAGTGCCTAACAAGATAAAGTTGATTAGTTTTCACAGCAAACTGAATACCTGGAACATCAGCATCATCTTCAAACGAAAAAGGTGCAAGCCGGGAATTTTCGAGGAGAGTTGGTTTCGTGTCATTTTCATCATTGATAATTATGGCAGGCCCAGCTTTAAGAGTTCTACTTTCACTTCCAGTAAGAACTTGCAAAATCTATATTTAACATGTAAAGAAAGGAAAAACTGTAGGGAAACCTCGCAATCACTATCATCGGACTTAACTGCACAGCTATCGATATGCTTCCGATAAAGGCCGAATGGAACCGGCATCCGACATACCGGACAACTCTGTAAACAAACAACTAAAGATGCTCATTTTCTGAATTCATTTACCTTCTGTTTTATTTGCTTTGCAAATGCAGCTATTATAGAAGATTTGTGATTTACGGGCTTGGCTGGTTCCTTTTGACGAGCCCTACCCATCTGCAACGTATATGTCAGTGGCTGGTCCCAACAATCGCGGTAGTGCATTTCAAGATTTTAACATTATAATACTTCAAATTTTCCACAAAAACGATTTATTATAACAAAAAATATAAAATAAAAAGTGTCAAATCTGTATAATACAAAAACCAGCTCAGCTGGACATAATGCAGTTCAATTCAATGAATAAGTGAGAAATTCAAAAATACAATAAGTATCAATATGGAGAGTCGGAAGCCTTCTGATCACAGTATGCAACGAAATCGTTGCCAAAGGCCATACATACTTGCATCAGCGCCTCACTATCATCCTGAGCAAAGTGAGCATTGAAACTGCCCTTAATAATCTAAAGCAATATGTCAATAGTGACCTAGTATGGAAACCAACCTTCCTGTACATATCACCTAGCTTAGAGCTGGTATCTGGAGACCTGGGAGGAAGGCGGAACTCCCAATCACCATTTCCAGTTTTTCTAAAATAAGAAAAATATGGGTATTCTCTGATCCCCATGCCTGAAATGCGATTCGCCAGTCCTGCGGATATGAGCAGAGGACCAGTCACTCTTTTTAAAGTGATTGAGCGGATGAACTTCATTTGCAGGAGTACTAAATGAATTTGTTATCAATGTAGCTAAATATTTAGCACCTGTCTATATTCTCAGCATGCTTCACAGGAGTTGTTTCACCAGTTGAGGAGGGCTTAACCATCACGTCATTTTGCAGCAGCGTAAATCTGTTTTCCTTCTGTTGAAGTCGTCCTACTTAATGCGACATACAATCAGTATAATGACAAAATACATTACCTGTTTTCCAATCAATTCCTTCCACAATTTTCTTCAACTTATCCCTATGGGAATCTTCAATCTCCCGAAAAGCGAGTAGCGAATCCACCATGAGTACCTAATAATCATATTAATAACATTAAAATTCGAAACTAACGTCTGCCGGTAGTGATATCTTGATATCCGTTGGACCGAGGAAGCCATTACGACTCAATTCGCCGAATAATACTCGGTAGTCGAACCTCATACCATTATGGGCAACTGAAACAATGATGAATGAAATGCAATAAATATTTGATATACCTAGGCAAGTGGGTTTTGGGCAGCTATCCAAAAACTTCACAACTTCAGGCCATTCCTTTCGAAAGGTGTTCTTATTTTTGAGGTCGTCCCTACTATGATTAATACCTGAATAGTGAATATATAATATTATAATTTGGAAAAACTTACATGGAATTCTAATACGTTTCATCGTATAATCGTTCCATTCTGCATCCGTCATATTAGGATCTACCTGTCGCGTGTGAACATTGCAGGCGATATGTTCAAATATGCAATCGTTTCCAAGCTAAACACAAAGAAAATAAATTAGATTTTAGCAGAAATTTAACTACCTCTAATTTCGTTCTCATAGACGATACACCGCGTTCAAAAGAATCTCGCGGAATACATACGAAGGACATCTCTGTTATCCTAGGGTAATCTTTGCTGTGAGCTGAAATGGTTAATGTTAAGCCAGGAGATCAAATCAAACTAACTCATATCGAGTAGATTTTTCAGTCTATCAAGAAAATGATAGGGATGTTGAAGTTTCAAATCGGAGTAATCGGGCTCATTCTCACAACTGGATATCAGACCAGTAGTTTCAAAATCGAAGAAAACGTAAGACATTATCTTTCTAGCGTCTTCAATTCTGCAAGCATGCCATATTTTATTAGTTTCTAAATAAAGCTTGCTTCATTCTTTTCGAATCTTGCTTGTAAGGACTCCATTGCAATCTTGTGATGGGAGGGCCTCTCTTGGTGGCGCTGCCATTCTCTCTACAACGTACAAAATTTTCTTTTATGATTTACCCTATACCTAGATGTTCCCGCCTCCATTCAATAAGTAAAATGCTTCAGTTATTAGTATATTTATTAGACTCAAAAATAGTCTCCTAAGAAAGCAAAATAAAGCAATTTTCAGTACTAACACGTAAAAATTACCACCGGCAAGCGGCCGATAAAACATTAACATTACTGGTAGTAATAGCGATGAAAACTAATACAATTAAATAAAAACAAAAACAAACAAAAAAAGTCTAATGTTTAATTAAATATAATCAAATCTACTTATAGGTTCATTAGAACTGTTCTTGGGTCTTCCACTGCGGTCTTGATCTTCTTGAGGAATGTAACAGCTTCTCTGCCGTCGATCAGTCGGTGGTCGTATGTGAGGGCTACAGTCATGATCGGACGGATTTCAACCTAAATAAACAAATTACATCTGATAAGCAAACGTTTTGGAAAGATATTTCAGTATGAGATATAGCGAAGCGCGGTACTGGAAGAAGCTAACGCAACAAGATAAAATTACCTTGATATGCCAACTCCAAACTAGTAACTTACTTTCCCATTAACTGCGACCGGTCTGTCGAAAATTCCGTGCATTCCAAGAATGGCACTTTGAGGAGGGTTGATGATGGGAGTTCCGTACATGGAACCGAACACTCCACCATTGGAAATGGTGAAGGTACCCCCTTCCATATCTTCAACGGCTAGCTTATTGTCGCGAGCCTACAATTTAGGATTAGCTTTTTCTTATTATTATTACTACCTTCTCCCCAAGAGCAGCCAATCCCAATTCAATCTGCGAATAATTCATTGTCTCCACATTGCGAAGTACAGGTACGACCAATCCCTTCGGTGTAGCAACTGCGATCGACATATCGACGAAGTGACGATATACAATTTCATTTTCATCAATAACTAAAAAAATGTAATGATTTTGAAATTCATTGAAGCGACGATACCTGCGTTGACGACTGGAGATTCAGTCAAAGCGTAAGCAGCGGCACGCACAAATGGAGACATCAAGCCAAGCTTGATTCCGTGCTTCTTGATGAAGTCTTTCTGGTACTTCGCACGCATTTCGATAACATTGCTAAATAAATCCCAATTAATTGAAAACAATTGTGGAGAAATACCTCATGTCGATTTCGTTGAAAGTTGTCAGCATGGCATAGGTG
The DNA here is from genome assembly GCA_034691345.1 of Phasmarhabditis papillosa. Lineage (NCBI taxonomy): Eukaryota > Metazoa > Nematoda > Chromadorea > Rhabditida > Rhabditidae > Pellioditis > Pellioditis papillosa. Next base: position 31,194 of record JAQGAV010000431.1, read on the forward strand.
TTCTGGGCATCCTTCAGACGAGTGGCGATACGTTGTCTCATTCTGTTGATCTTCACTCTTACCTATAAACATTGTAGTTAGCAGAAGCAAATAATATATTAATAAACCTCATCGCGTGCTCCGTTGATGGCATGGGCTGGATCTACGCCTTTTGGAATGACCAAATTATTGACTGGCACAGATCCTACAGGAACAGAGGATATGGGAGCCGATGGTGGCTTGGGTACGGAAGGCATGGATTTTGGAATATCTCCTAAAGGTTATAAGTTAAAATGCAATCCGCGTTACAAAATCTACCATGAATAGGCTTAGACTGCGATGGTGGTGGAGGGGGTGGACTAGCCTTGGGCGTCTCAGAAGCCTTCTTCTCTTCTTGCTTTGGAGGAGACTGAAAAATGTGGAGTTATGAAAAATCACTATCGGTAAAACTAACAGCAGATGCACTTGGGGCACTTCCACCACCAGATCCGGGCTTCAGCTTGTAGAGCTTCTGTTTAGCAGTAACTTTACTACCATCCTCCACAAGCAATTCGACAATGGTTCCTGCTTGAGGGGCTGGAACCTCAACCGAAGTCTAAAAATAGCGAATAACGGATGGTAACAGAAGATAAAAATATATTGTGCCTATTCCTTTTGAGATGCACAATTACGATAGAACCAGAGAAATTCGTATACAGTTTCAATAGCTTAAATACTACCGGTGATATAGAAATGAGATTAAAGTACGTAGAGGTACCACAAGAACTATACAACGTATATCAGTTAAGTCTTCCGAACTTGAAATAACTCTAGCAGGCTAGACGCATCATTCACCGTATGAGTATTAATATTAACTCATGGCGTCCAGAAGATATCGCATCAGATCGATGTTAAGAATTCATAGAATACTTTGGCTTCAAACAGTGATATGACGTAAGGAGACACGGAGTATTAATTATCAGTGAAGGTCAAACAGGCTTGATATAACAAGTGAGCCGATAGAGAAACTAATACCTTGTCGGTCTCAATTTCGGCTACCAATTCGTCTTCGTTGACAAAGTCTCCTTTTTCTGTAAGAAAATTTAATATTCACAAAAAATCGAATAGACCAACGTTTTAGCCATCTGATGTCTCCTTCTGAGATAGATTCAGCAAAGGCTGGACCTTCGACGACAATTTCATCACTGTCTAAAACATCATTGTAAAAAGTAGCGGTCAAGCAATACATACATCTAACATTAGTGATGTGAAGAGGACGAGCTGCCAAGAATCGAGTGGAAGGGCGAGCGGCAAGGTTCTCAAGCACAGCAGCTGAAACACCGTCTACATGTAAACATTAGTAGAGACAGACAAACCTTTCTTGGAGAAGGCTCCAGCGATAACAGCTGATGAGCTCCGCTAAACTAGAACATTACAACGTGCAACAATTCAAATATACCTGTCTGAGAGCTGAAATAGCTACTCTGTGCAGAGAATTTGCGCGTCTCGAGAGCATGCTGGCCTAACCTTAAACAATAAAATAAGCGAAAATCATTAAATATCTATAAATCGGTAAATACTAAACTGTACGGAAACCAGAAAAATGGGAACCGGACCGCCTCTTATTGCATTGATTTCTCGACACTGCACAAATTGCTCCATGAATTGTAATACGGCTGCTCACGTACTGAATGCCACTGGCAAATGGCAATTTTGAGAGTGAACAGGCTGGCGCTGAATGTAACCATTAATGTAGCGTTATTGAATTTGGAGCAATTGGAAGCGATATTTATTAAACTCAACGTATCTGGGACTTTCCCAAATTTATTGATAGTTGGGATGCGGTGGATAATGTTATCCATATTGATCTAACTCATCAGAGGTGTAACCGTCTTGATGAAACTGTCAGCAGAGTTAGGCCTGTTGTCAATGTATATCTGATCAGCAGGGCTCGACATGGGCCGGCCCGGGCCGGCCCGGGCCGGCCCAGAGATTTTGGAAAGTCGGCCCGGGCCGGCCCGTACTGTCCTCAATAAAAGTTATTTTGGCTAGTTTTGAAAGTTTAAAATAAAAACGAAC
>JAQGAV010000432.1:0-33207 GCA_034691345.1 Phasmarhabditis papillosa
ATAAATATTATAATTGAATAAATACTTTTATTATCTTTTTAAATAACTTTAAACCTACAGAATCCACATGGTAGATTATTATTATTCTGAGCGAGGACTGCCGAGAGACCAAAAAGGACAATAACCGCGAGTTTGTACATTCTAAAAGAAGATGTTTAGAATAAAAAACTGAAATCGAATGATTGAATAAGAAAATTGATACCTTTTTATATTGTAAGATGATTTGGTATTCTAATAGAAGTAGACAAAACAAATCTATGATCATGTGATACATTGATAATTTTGTGCTTCTTTTTATGTAATGTCCAAACTGTATATTTCGAAATTAGTATAGCTGTGTATCCGAACTAACAATAAATTACTACATGGCTTAGGTTAAATATAGAGTTCAAGATTATAAGACATTCTGAAGGATATGAAATCTTTTGTACTATTTTTAAAAACATCATACCCACGGATACTTCCTCGTGTGGTTTCTTGCGATAGAATTTAGCGGCTTCTGAATTCCAGAAAATGGCCGCTACTGCTTCTTTGTCCTCCTACTTGATACAAACTTCGAAGAAGAGGAAAAAAATCAAATTCTTCTGATAAAGCTTTACAGCTGGGCTAATTATTTAATCATTTTGCATTGATAAGGGCAACGGCCATTTGATGCTTGCAAGATTGCCAATGTATTCTTCTGTCTACTTGCTTCTGTTTATATTTTTAATAAGCTCATCCTTCTCACTGGTAGGTTTTGTTAGGTTTTTTTTTCAAATTATGTGTGTGAATATTTAAATCAAACATTTTGGTCTGGTTGCCTCTAACATGTTAAACCGTTAATTTTGACTAATGTATTCGTTGTTTCGCTGCCGGTGGTCTGGAATTTTGTCTGGGTGGTCTGCTAGTTGTTACTCCAGACCGCACATCTGGCTAATAAACTACTCTAGTGTGATTAATTGACTTGGAAAAGGTAGACTGCGTTTTTGCTAAATTGTGTTTAAGGTAAGCAAAAAAGATAATGTCGCAATAGTAACTGTTCACTCTTCTCCATATACACTTACTGGTACTCTACCGACAAGCGAGTTCATATAGTTAAAAGATTGTTTTGTTTGGCTAGGATCAGTCCCAAAGAAATTGGAATTTCTTCTCTGTTTTGACTATCTTTATTAGAATGTCTGCAAAAGCTAGACGATGGCATTCACAAGCAGACCCTTATCTCATTTAAAGCCTTGTAAATTGGTTTTTCTCCACTGTAATTCGCAATTCGAGTGAATATAAGATAAGAAAACGTATCAGTCTACGTCTGATCAAATTAACGGAATAATGTAAAAATTTCCTGGAAAGAATTAGTTTGATGTATATCATCCCAGTACGGTTTAAACCAAATAAGTTCTTGCCTTGATTAGTGCCGGGTTTTCAGGCTCTGGTCAGGTTGCTTAGATCAGCCTTAATGTACCTTAATAGTCTCGGTGTCCAATACCAAAGACCATTTTATTATTTTGCACTGTTAGAATTTAACACATTCAACGCGGTATTTGATAGTAGAATAAAGACATTTAATCACCCGCGTCAGGGAATCGCGGCCGTATTTAAAATGTATCTAGTTAACTGCCATTGTGGTCTCTGAGAGACGAAAGAGTAAACACCTAGCCTATGAAATTAATACAGGTATATGAAAGAATATGCCGCTAATTATACTAGAATTTAAATGGTACAAACTCTAATTGAAAAAATTAGGCTTTCCTTATGCAAACATAAAAACTAACCTATCGATGTTTGTTCTTATTCAGATTCGGTAAACGTAACGGTAACTTTGACCATATAGTTTTACCGCTTACACTATAAGCTGACTGCTATACAGATCAGACTCTCTTATTCTCTACATTTCGTTTTCACGCCGAGACTCAGCTACTCTTTGGGTTAACAAAAAAGTCTCCGCCTCTTTTTCGTAGAGAACTCTTCGGTTCTAATCTTTCTATTGGCTCCTGTAGAGAAGATGTCGGTTGTTTTAGTTCTACTATATTTAACTGCTATTTCAAATGCACTGCCCCATATACTTAGAGATCCTCTTATCTTCAGATATGTAGGTTTACAGAGTTAGGAAAAATAGTTGTCAGACAACACCTGAACATGTTTCTACCATAAAAGCTAGTTACTCTCATACTTACTTATTTATAATGCAAAAGTTGGAAAACAGCAGCTTAGCTGTGTGTAAATAGGCTTGTTTCGGGACCTAATTTCTCTTTTCTGCAATCAGAAAACCATTTATGCAAATCCATCGGCATTTGGCTTCCTTTTCTCGGGTAAATGATAAAAATGTAGCTATTTTTAATATTGGAGATAACTATAAATGGTTTGTTTAAAGTCCATTTAATCTTTTTTCAAATTAAACGTCTGAATCATCTTGTTTTGGTTGAGACAAGTCGTTATTTTTGGCGACAAATATACAGTACATATGACCTAAGGCCTGCAGCTGCAGATGGTAACTGCGAAAACAGTATGATATCAGAGATTTAGCAATAAAATATATTAAAAATAATAAGATTATTTAGAAAGTACCCAAACGTACACTCGGACATCTACTGGTTACAAATCTTGACATTGAATTCACAGATCCAGCAATATTGAAAGAGAACCCATGTGGACCAAACGGTTAATATAACTTAAAACCGTACTTATAAAAATTGTTCAGATGAATGCAATCTTCTCCTAAGATTCTGCGCCGGAACTCTTTATCCCTCTCGACCTGAACTTAATAAATGTGATTATTTGCTGCACGAGCGAGCCTTCACCCAGGGTGAGACCGATATGAAGCTTCGCTTTGAGGAATTATGGACTACGGTAAGCTTATGAAGATTGAAAAACTTAAATATTTAGTGAATATTATTGTGTTACTAAATAAGAATAACTAATTGTATTGCTTACAGAAACCTTGGCAATTGGATATTTCAATCGGAACAACAAAAAGAAAGTTTATTTTTGAAGTTTTCCAGTCGTTCAATAAGACGAATGCTGCATCTGGCTCTTTTACTTTCAATTCGGTAGGAATCCTTTATTCGGAAGTATCATGTAAACTCTTTCCAAGACTAGAAACTCGATTATATACTGAGAATGAGCGTTCTACGCTCAAAATATTATAGATCCGTATCAACAAATTATATTTGTAGGAGTCGAATGAAGCAAAAGTAACTGCGACGCTACAACTGAAGTGTATTGCTAACCGATTTGGTCCCTCGTGTGAACAACTTTGTGATCTCACAGGGTATATATATATATAATGTTTCATAAAAAGTAATAATTCCGTTTTAGTTTTGACACCTCTCGTTGGATGTGCAATTCTCGCGGTAAGAGAATCTGCCAATATGGCTGGACTGGACAGAACTGCTCCGACTTCTACTGTCCAGCGAGCTGTCTGATGGGCGATTGTGTTGGTCCTAATGATTGCAAGTAGGTATATTTAAAATATAGTTCTTGATGAGGAAAATACTTTTATTTTGGTTTGATAGGAAACTCAGCATATATTGTGATCAAACATATGTTTGCGAACTCCTGCTTTCGGATCATTATACAATTTGCACGAATATGTAAAGTAAATTATTTAATAGATGTTAGTTCTAGTATCGAAACTGTAAGTGATTTGAAACTAGTGTACTTCAATATCACAAATAATTGCAAAATATGTTCGTTAGTACTTTTCTGAACTGACTTCAGTAGACTTTAGTTAGATCATCATAATTATTAGCTGTCTAGACAGGGAAAATACTGTGTTGCTGTTGAATGATGAATAAGGAAACAGCTGCAACTGGTAAAAGTATCAAAATATTCACAAAAAGACCAATCTGATCTAACTGAACCGCTAAGTATTAAGACAATATCCATGTCTAGACAAAGAATGAAATAGCAATATGTGCCGAAAAACACACAAAATATAATCTTATAATGTATCTAAAAACCATAAAAGAAGTTAACACTATCAGGAGCATTTCTGAAGATTTAGTAATAAGCAATAAATGCTGTTTAGTTTGGAAACTATTGTGTAACTACTAACCTATAGTGGAAATACGATCCTTCACATTACTCTTTATAGGTGTCGAGCGGGTTTTAGTGGGCAACACTGTGAAAAAGGTAACTTTTGTCATCCTCATGACACTGAAACGGCCTGCTCCGGCAACGGATACTGTGTAAAAGAAGCTCCCAGTCTACAGGATAGAACACAAAAGTACCGCAAAACAGGAAAAGACCTCAATGGAACTTGTAACTGTTATCCAGGATATAAAGGAAACAAATGTGAAAAGATTGTAAGCGATGGGACTATTTATTTTAAAAGCTTATGATATTTGTAGATCAAAAACTACAACATTACTAAAGTAGATGACAAAGTAGATTCAGATGAAGAATTGTTCACCGAACTTCCTTCTGCTACCATTCAAAAAGGTAACAAAAATAAATAATACGGATGAAATCATACAAAATTATTTTGAAATAAAAGCAATGACTTCACAAACTGTATACATTTGTAAATATGAATGCAGTTCCACAATAGTGCTATCACATGTATTGCCGTCAATAGTTTTTATCAAATCTTCGAGGTTCATGAAAACTCTTGCCTAAGTACCTTTTAATTAGCATGCTCTCCATATTCATCCTCATTTCTAAAGAAGTTCGTTTAGATTCAAGTTCTTCGCGAATCTTCCTGGTTACACTTCTAGTTGTAATGATTCTTGGGGTGGCAACATTAGCTTATGTCATGGTCTCAAATAAACGAATACGGGTAAATCTTTTGTTATTTTGTTGTAAGTTTATTGCATTATTGATAAAAATGGAATAGATTGAACAATATACAAATAAAATATTTCAGAAACTAGTGAGATTGAGTGAAACCACAATTGATACAGAATGGGAGCATGTTCATGAACTACCAAGACTATTAGAGGGTATAATTTAAAGATTTTGTATAATTTAAGTACTTTTACAGATTCACCGGTATCCGAGTTAAATATGAATCGTGTGGATGTGGAAGCTTAAAATTGACAAACTTTGCTTTCTTCTTCACATCATTTATTCTATTACTATTCTATATAATTGCATAATATCATGTGAATTAGTTCTCTTAAAAAGTTCTGTCTAAACATCTTGCTTAACATGCCTAACATATACCTCAAAGAATATGCCTTAGCAATATTTTCCGGTTAAAAATAATGTGCATCCGTTACGCTGCTTTTTCTATTATTGTGTTGGACTAGATTTTCTATGGTTAATTAGATCTCGGCATATATTTGTTAACCATATTAACTTAATAAAGTTTTAATTTAGCGATGAACTATATAAATCAAGTTTTAACAAATAATTGTATGGTGGAAAAAAATGCCGAAAATTGGGTGTAAACTATTGCAGTGCGTGTACATTATTTTCAAAATTTGCAGCATTTTTTCCCGAAAACGTTTATTTATTAATATACCGAAAGCGAAGAAAATAAACCATTCTATTAGTGGTACAATTTGCCTGAATGTATATTGTAAAGTCTCACTTGTTCAAAATTCGACCGTCATAGAATAGTACGAATAGAGTCCTGGGCACTGATCGGAGTTAATTTTGTCTAGGATCAAAGACGAAACCAAAATAGTTCCATCTTTTCACTTTAGTTTGTTCCAATATTTATAAAAAATTTGTCATCCATGCTTAATTTGACTTCTCAAATTTATTATCATTATTATTAGGGGGAAAGTGATGACGGGTTCTATGTAGTATATGTAGAATTAATAAGTATTCCTCTGTTTGATATTGAGTATTATGTAGTTGAATAAGTGACCGACAGTGTGAGGGGAACAGAACCTTCAATAGTAGCTCCTTATTGTGCTATCGAGGTTCTGATCCCCTATTCATTGTAAGTCTTACAAGCTAAAAAGTGATCATATCGAGTAGAAGTATGTCTGAAAATGAACAATACCTGGCAATATTTCCATTTTAAACGACAACATTTCGTAATGTTTCGCAACCAGACTTCCACTGTGTTTATATGACAAATTCATATTCAACAAATTCATATACTGAAAGATGGTAATTTTATTCTTCCATTAACAAAATATTCCCTACCTTCTAATTCCACTGCTTTATTACCATTTGAGCGTCTTTTCCCTACCCCACAATTAGTTTTCGTTTAATCACTGTTCATTGAATTTTTTTAGAAGAACGACCTGTCTCAAAATGATAACAATTATATATGTAATAATTATATGTAGAAAAAATTCCAAAATATTTACAATTAACCGGAATATAGTTGAATGAAATATTCCTGTTGAATAGTGTGACGCCCTGACGTAGCTGGCACTCGGCCAATGTATCGTTGGGGCGCATCAATTGGCAATATAGCACAATTGAACGAGCGAGGTGCTGTTAATCATAAATGTAACAAGAATACTTATAGCTAAAGACTACATGATTATTCAGAATTAAATAAGTTTTGGAATATCATTTCGGTCGCCAATCTATTATATTATATAAGTTATGACCAAAAAAAAAGTTCACAGATTATAATTATTTATTGAAGTTATGTTGAAGCAAATGATTTGAGTTTTGCAAAAACTAATGGGAGATCTGTACAACTCAGTATCTAACAATAATAGGTTGTATGTAATTCAGCCGTTACATTAGAGAAATTATAAAAAACTGGAAAAACCGAGTAACACATTTTGTTACTAGATATTTCTATCAAGTTCGAAATTCAACAACAAAATATGTTAGAAGGTAACTAATGCAACATCAACATGGAAATAACTAAGTGCTGTGAAGTGTAAGGGGTTCTAAGAAAATTTATTGTGTTGTTCTTAAATGAACGGCATGAAATCAAATATTATTTGTTTTACTACAATGAGGGAAATTATCTAATAAGTGCAACTATAAGGGGAATGGAAAGTCTTGTTTGACCAGAAACTGTCGTTGAGAAAAGTTGTCTGTTCCAGTTGGATGATACTTTAACAATGACTGTTCCTGGCTTGTCTAAATATATGAAGTGCAATACTAATTCTCTTAAGGTGCAGTGCAATCTGGAGTAAACCATCTCCTAGTTGGCTTCACCAACTGGCTTATCACTTCCTTCGATCAGAATAACCGTAGAAGTGACTGAAATATTAATTTTCATTGTAGGATGGTGGAAATGAAATATTAGAAGCGTTCAATGAGTATTAAATATGCATGTTGCCTTGAATAGTAGTAGGGCCCATCAACGACTATACTATCACCTAATCGGTAATTTTTCAATCACGTAATATGGCGAACCATCGGCCAACCTACGATCTTATACTAAAGTTGTGTTTTCAAACGTCTCATAGTCGATACATTTTACTTCAAAATATATACTTCAAAGCATTTGAGAATTCTAATTTTCATATTACTGCTCACCATCTCCGTTCAAATGATCGAGTTCTGAGTTGCTGGTTCCACCGGAGCTTGAGCCACTGATGGGATGTGTTTGCTAAAATATGTACATAAACCAAGTGTTTAAGGAGCAGTACTTCAGTAGACAGATAGAGAAGTGGGGACTATATGTATTGTAATGTACTTCCTTTTAATGCGGTTTTAATTTTAGTTGAATTACCTTGTTGCGTATTATTTTCTTGACAATGTATAGAATGACCACCATGAGAATGAAGATCACCACGAACAGAACCAATATTACCAATATCAGGAGGGATAGTGAGGTAGCTGTAATAATACTTATAGATATATTAATCTAATCTTATTACTCTTTCCAGATCTTGTTAAATGTTCTATCTTCATCTATTATTCATATAGCTTATAATATTATTGATGTGACTTGCATTTGTCAGCCCCTTTTCGCACATCTGTGTGCACTTTTACTATTCAGTTAAAAATAGACCAGCCCTTGTCATATGGAATACTGTAGGATATGTTTTTAGAGTTTCAGTTAAACATACCGTCAGTCTCTCTGGTTTCAGGCACAAGAGGGCAACTACCATCGATACAGGCGACCTGCAACATAGAAGATACAATTGATTAGTGGGGGTTTTGAGTATTATGTTCACAATTAGTTTAGTAAGCAACGGACCTCTACCTCGCAGTTCCGACCGGCTGATCCTGGGGGGCAATCACAAATGTAGTACATTGGGTCGGAGACAGATCCAATACAGATTCCGTCATACATGCAGGGATTGGCGTGTTGTGTACAATAGTTAGACATGTTGCATTGAAGTCCAAGAAAACCGGATTTGCATCTGAAATATAGTTAAGAGTTGTATTCTGATTTTGCTAGCCAAACAATTACCCCTTGAGCAAAAACCGTGGTACAAAGTACCTTTGCATTTCGCCCTGTTTTAAAATTGTCTGTTTCCTATCATTTTGTTGTTTTTGGCTGTTTGGCTATACTCGTATAGCTCTTTGTGAGATTTCGCTCGCTTGTATGTTTTGGCTTAAAGTCACATTTTTCTTTTTATTCTATGTATCATCTGAAGGTTTATTCAGCCCACAGCTGCGCATACTTTTTCTCTTATATTTTCACAGACGACAAGATGGCAACCCCCCCCCCCCCTTCCGCCAAAAATGAACTTTCTTAGCTGGCTAGACATAATAAAAAGATGACTGGCGAGTTCTTAGTTGAAAATGTCCGCAGCTTTTTCAATAACGATAGTAAGACCTAACAAATTCTAAGAGGAAGAGAGAAATTGAGCCTTAGATATTTTAATTGAAGAACATGGTTCTTTTGTTTAGTACCTGCACTGATTAGGTCCAAAGCAGTCTCCATATTGACAACCTTGTTCGCAGTAAGGAACGGTACATTCTTTGCCAATCCAGCCACTGAGACACTCTTTTCTACCCAATTCATTACAGAACCAAGTTGCACCTTGGTTAGCTCTGAAAACAATGCTTAAATGATTCGTTTGTGTACGGGTTAATTAAACGGTTTCCATAATAAGACAGTACTCACCCAGAGGGGTCGCACTTTTCTACGCAATTGGGGCCTTCACGGTCTGCGTTACACATAATTTGGAGATCTGCGGTGACTCGAACTTTCTGGTCTTCCTGGAATCAAATGAGGATCAAAAATAAACAATAGCGGGCAACTCACTGCTTCATATCGAAAAGCTCCGGATTTGGCGTTTTTGTTAAAATAAGCATGGGTGGTCTCAAACAGAGGCTTGCGATTTATCTTCTCCTCTACCAAGGTGTTTCCCGATATGTCCAGATGCCAATCTCCCTGAACATAAAATGTGCATTTTATAATACTGGATTTTTTTCTTCTTTAACAAAATTAGATTTCATAATTTGTTATTTGCCATCTAAACTTACCAAATGCCAGTGTTCACCGAAATTGAGCTGAAGTTCTTTCACAATCGGATTCCATTTTTCTTCAAACTTGATTCTGTCACAAACGTTTCTCTCAGGGAACTTGTTGAACCGTTGACCTCCACATATCCATAATTCCAAACATGGTACTAAAAGTTACAGTACACTAGTTTATTCTGGGAGGTCTTACATTCATTAGCACATCCTAGCACTTCATAGTTACTTTCGTTCTTCCATACAATCGACAGGTTTGTGATGATCAACTTTCCGATGGGAGGCAATTCCTCCTGTAAGATATTGTTTTAATAAGGAACTACAATCCAATTTTAGCCATTTTTAGTCATTCTTAAAATATTTGCCACTAAGTTAAATCAACGGTTTTAATCGGTTAGCCAAGTTTGGTTAGAATTGGAAAATTTGGCTTTCTTATAAGAACATGCTACGGCGCAGCATTCGTGTTCTGGATAAGGCTGTAATAAAAGCAGTTAGATATGTTTCTTCTAATGAAAGTAGAAAGATACCTTCATTACAATCTTCTTGTTAATTCCAGCATAGAACATGCTGGCATAGAGCCCTTTGGAGTTAGAACAAGTAACCATGGTTGACAAGAGTGTTATAGACACAAGAACACGGAATATTACCGAACTCATGGTAGACATCTTACTGAATGCAGAATGTCTTATTGCTTTCTATTTAAGCAAAACCCTCTAGGAGGCGGAGCGACTGTTCAGCTTCTATGGTGGGCGGGATTTTCCTCACTGGTGAGTCTGAAGGAATATGGTAGACTATTATTGTTAAATATCGCAAAAGAGGAGAGATATAAAAATGGTGTAAAATTATGATTGTTATAGAAACCGGCTCCAAATTACAGACAAATTATTAAACTGCCAGTGAGACTGCAAAATCTGAACGGAAGCGGTTGGAGCGGAAAAGATTTACTGTATGTCATGTTCGAACTAGTAAAGACCATTACCAAGTATTAGATATAGTCGACGGACGGATCGCTTGCAGGTTAAGGACTAAGAATGTTGCGCTGGAGGGCTAATCTGTTTATGGTTCAGTGTATTGCCTCTTTGTATCCGCGCTCCTTTGCAAAACTGACCGTATGCAAGCAATTCGTCCGTCGACTATATATACTTCATTTCACGGGGTAGGAATACGCCGGTCCGGGTTGCCCAGTAAAATACCCAATTCTAAAAACTATAATTGTCTTCGGGCCGGCCCGGCAAATTCACCACTACTGCTTTTAACTGACAATATTAAAGTTACCAATGTAACGTTTAAATCAAGATTATCTTGAAATTTTGTGAAATTGTTTCCTGCTATATTTCCAAAATAATGCAACTGAGAGGGCTCCATAGTCTAAGGGCTAGTGAGATAGTCAATGGGTCCGTGAGGCTATTGGTTAGATACCTCACCCGTTTCATGCTGGGTATGTTCCACTATGATATTTGACTAAAAACATTCATACTCAACTTATGAAAACTAAGAGAAATGATTTAAACGAAGGTGAGAACGCTCTGTTACATACTCACTGATACTTCGAACTAACGATAAAACTACTGATGTAACCTCTAGTAGTCCTAATACTTATATAGGTATAAATAATTTGAAGTAATATTTCAAATTTGAAAACAAGAATCTTCGTTAACTGATACAACTTTTACCAAGCTTTTATAATTAAACGGGTCTCGATGAAAACAGAACCTAGCTATTTTTCAGCTTATTTAAGCAGTCGTATCCATTGGTAGCAATATAACTCGGTTTTATCCCCATACTTTTTCAGACAGTCATATTTCAAGTGTACTTCTGTTATTTGAGATTGTACAGCGTTTCTTTTTTAGCGTCTCATTCTGTTGACTGGCGACGTTTTATTCGTCTGCCTCTTCGAATGTGCAACAACGTGAAGCCGACCCAGACTATACAAAAAGCCTCAATGACACATTCGGATATGGCTTAAGTACATCGAATATTATAAAAATAATCGCTTTTTCAATGAAATGAAGAATTTGCGGCGGCTACGAAAATGTAGTCAGAAATGAAGCTCGGTATATGATATTGAAACAGTAAAATTTGAACCCCTTGAAATGTTACCAAAGGTATTATGGTGCTATAGTAATTCAAACCAAACACGAATATCCAAAGTATTGTAAAGTTGGAGAAATTCGTGGGGATTCAATCGATGGGACAAATTTCGAAACTAATTTCGGTAAATGTATAAAAAACAATAACACTTTTGTCATTTCTCCTGGAATTTGAATTAAGTGAATGTTGAACTGTTGGACTACGGCCAATGTTCAAGAAAACGCTAGAACGCTAAACGCATTTTCTACAACACGCGTATGGTTATGAATTCACAAACCATTTACAAGTTCATTTCAAATAAATTGTTATTCCTTGTTAAAACGTTTTTTGCTTTTACAGTTTCGTTTTTGTATATTTTTTAAATATATTTCTTCAGGCTTGGATATGTTGCATTTCGATAAAGGTTGGTTTAAAGTTCCTTGGACGGGTAAGAATGTTCTCAAGCTGCTGAAGTAAGTTGTACTTTTAATGAATAATTGATTACATAAGTTTTGTTACATTTACCAGTCTTATTTTCATTGAGTGGATTGACTTACATGAACTTCGACATTTTTTTTACATAAAGTAGAGGTCGAGCTACATATATCGGAATTAAAAATCTTAGAAATTCTGTGGATAACAAACAAATCTTGAATGCTTTCTATTAACAATTAATTTTAGATTCGTTCGTTGGGACGACGGCCCAACTGACCAAGTTAGTATCAGTTCTCAGTGGTCATTAGATACTACGGAAGTCCAATCCGATAAGAAATTTAACGCAGAATCAATTAATAACACTATTGATCAGGTTAGTTTCTAATTATAAACGTATTTCTAATTTCAACTATACTACCGATAATGTCAAATGCTGCTCCGCAACAAAAAATTTCTTTTATGAAAAAAATTGTTAATTCTTATGAATTTAGTACAAATCAATCGAACGCCTGGCTTTCTATTATACTTATATAGATGAAGAAACGCTTACCAAGCTACTGCTCACTAATACAGAAATTCAGTTAGTTTTAATTTTAATCCCATATTTTTATCACATCTAATTAATAAATTATAATAATGAGATCTAAATAGTTTTAAACTTATGTCACTTTCCGTCCTACCTACGAGCCATAACACTGACCAGAACTATTTCGTCTAGGTTTAGGGGCTAAACGAAATAGGTCTAAAATTATCCTTCCCTTTTCAATAGATAATTTACACATGAAGTTTCCATATTTTAATGCAAACAGTCTGCGTTCCAACTGTTTCAAAACGTAGACTGCATAGCGCGTGAGCCCAGCGCGATGCAGTAAAGAAACGGACAATAATAACTATCTCAACTTTATCATGGCAGTTAAAAACGCTTTACAGTGAAATTCACTTTGATACTCTGGCTATAGATGTTTCTGAAGAATTGTTGATTAAATTCTGTCTCAAGTTCAAATCAGTCACATTCAAAGAAGTTTCGCTTCCTGTTAATCTATTTAAAGATGAGGTTAGTTATGTTTGTATTTGTATTGCAATAGGTTACAAAAAATATATCTAAATATATTAAAGGCGCGGTACACCCAAAATTTACTTGCCATTTTGTATGCTTTATTTGATATAGCTATGTATTCTGTCTGAGTCGAAATATGAAGATCAAACTTTTTCACGATGATTTTGAACGAAATTATGGGCATTTCAAAAATGGTGCCACCCCGCGCACAGGTTGTCAGTGAGCGGAGATCTGTGACCGTTGGGCAACAATTCACAACTTCTTGGGCAGCCAAAAACGGCCTAGGCACCCACCCGGGCGTTTCTATACTACGACCACTGGTTAGCATGCGGCTTTTGTCATTTTTATAACTTATCGAGCAGATTAATCTTAAATAATAAAATTTGAAACCAATTTTTGGGTGTACCGTGCCTTTAAAGTTCAATACTGTCTGCCTGACGTCGTTCAGGAAATTATTTTGCATTCCCGAATGAATTGGGTAATTTCGGGTTCGCCACCTTCTATACACTTTTTCTAGAGTTGTTATTAAAAGTGTATCGGAGTTCCCGGGCCCAGTTATTTCGGGGATATATTGTTGATTGTTGATAGGAAATTTTAAATTACAGAAAACTCGACAAAATCCGGAATAGTCTGCACATTAAGTCTTAATTTAGCGATACGCAGTAGGAAGTTTGTCTACCGTCACGTTGCCTGAGTTAATTATAAATGCTTTTTTGCAGATATTCTGTAAGATTTCTATAAACGCAACTTTTCTATTTGGAAACCCCCAGTGTGATTACTATCATTGTAAAGTGGATCAGGTTGCTCTAACTGACAAGTTTCTGTATGCTTTAACCGATGAACGTATGAGACAAGAACTATCCATGGCCTTCTTATATACAGAATGCACAATTGCCGGCATTGAATATCTTATGGAGGTTTGTCATTTAATTATTTATCACCGCGGTCCATTGAGGAACGACCGATTTATCCTATTTGGAGTAGGAAGAATTGTTGTGGCCTTAAACAAAGCCAATGATTCATCTAAATAATAAGTCTAAGAAAGTGTCGTAGGAGTGACAGGTATCCTCTAACTTGATCACAGTGTAGTGAGAAAGTGTTCCTTTACTAAATCACATGTTTACAAAAAAATCTGCTCTCCCTAAACTGCATTTATTTTCATTTGAGTTCATTATAAGTTTTTTAGAGTGCTTATCGTGATAGTTTTGAAATTATTTCTTGGAACTTTGGTTTTCTGAATAAACGGGAAGAGAAAAGAGCCGATCATTTTATGAAGAAAACTAACAAGAAGAGTGATCGTTACATTATCTGTAAAAGCTATTATGAGGACCAATACACTCTGTATTCAGTCTATGATGTAAGTTCTTAGTTATCTCCTCAAAATGCCGCACTTTTTGTTTTACTGTAAAACTCTTTTAAAATACCAGAATATTACAATCATTAAATAATTCAGGCCCTACAGCCTTCACGTCTGCTTATAACCTTCTGTGTAGTTAACAATGATGCACCTGAATGGGCAATCCACTAAAGTCTCTATCAAGAAAGTTTTGTGTATTATTTTTGAAATATTTCATGCATGCGTTATTTTTATTTTAGTTATTATTTCACACTGATCTCTCTATATTTTCTCAAAGATCTCATTTTGAAAAAGGCAAAGCTCGACCAGGGAAATATTTCTTGCCCTTTTCTAAGGAATTATTTCTTTTATAATTTGTTTTCTTCAAATACTCATTTACAAAGAACATCTACCTTTGTTACGTGTAACAATAAATGTTGATAATTACATTTGGCGTTAGTATAAATCACCTTTGTTTCATTTGTGAATTTGCGAAAAAATTTCAACGAATAGTTTATTTCTTGAGAAAAAGAGTGAGGCAGTTTGAAGTGAGAAATGGCCTGTTGTACCGATATAATACCCCATACAATGTACCAGTAAATAACACAGTTCCTACGAAAGAAAGCTAAACTTCCAATCTAAGCAGCCAGGTCTGCATTAGACATTGCCAGCCAATAATAGAAGTCGTGCTGGTTTCTCAGTTGAGTTTGCAGTTTTTCGTTTTGATTCTTCAGTTGAGTGTTGCACTCGAACAACGGTGCAAGCTTCTCCACAATGTCCTGAAAATGAGTTTTTGTAACTTCTGGAAAGTTGTTTGTTATTTAGATGATGGTAAGAGTTTGACCAAACCTTAGTTTTATCTTTGTTTTTCCATGGTTACTAAGGCTTTACCGTTGAAGCGTACCCTTAAAAATACCACTCCAATTTTTCTGGTTTTTTTACGTTGAGTTAACGTGTAATATTTTTAGCTTCAACGTAAAACTGAATATAAGGTTAACGAAGAATCTCATACAGATACTATTGTAGAGTATCAGTTAAATTACCCGAATACACTTGGTAACAGTTCCTTCTTATCTTCACACTAACCGGTCTCTCCATTAATCTTCCAGAAATGTCGTATATTTGAAAGAGTGGCAAAACTTTGTTCAGTTCTTTTTTTACTTTGTCTTTTGCCTTCTTAGTACTGTCAAACTTAGCATATAACTCAACCAGCCTAAAATAAAAGCAAAAGTTATAGCCTGTTTCAAAACCTAGACAATATTGCGCCGGCCTCATACGAAGCGCGAAGTTGCTAATTTTGCCTTCAAAAGTTCTCTCGCCCGAAGAGAGGGAAGGCATTTTCTAGCAAACTTGAAAGCAACTTTTGCAACAGCGCGCATTGTGAGGCCGGCGAAATGCAGTCTAGGTTTTGAAAAAGAATATAAGTTAACTGTAAATAAAGTTCTTAATGAAGGAAATCGATTTTCTAACATCAAATAATTTTTCTCCTTAACTTACAATTCATCCTGCTTACTGTCTTCTTGAATTCCGTTCACCCTCGAAGTGCCAGTGGCTATTTTCATACGCAGACTAAAAAGTCAATAAATTTCGTTGATTCAATATTCAGTTTGAGCAGCAAAGCTCGATAGTTTATCATGTAAAAAATCAAATGGTTAACATTACTATATCATTTACCACGTGTAGTTTTGTTTATTAATTTTTAAACTTAACAGTAATTGAATTATACTCACACTTGTTCTTCCAAGGTGAACGCAATTATTTCCAGTTCGGCAACCAAGTCAACTATAGGGTCTATGGCAGCTCTATTGACTGCAACTGGCAGTTTAGGTAACCCTTAATATATTTATTTATAATACATTTATTAATAAGAAGTTACCGTTTGAGGCTTGCAGAAGTTCCGTTACAAACTTCCATTGTTCTGCGACTATAGCTGAAAGAGTGTCCAGACTGGCAGCAATCTGTTTAGCATCCAACTTCCCCGGCATACCCTATAAACACCAACAACCATGAGCAAATATCACTAAAACTATATAAATTTCTTTATAAACTTAAAAATTAAATGTATTATTTCTGAACTAATATTAAATACTAAAGTTTATCAGTAGCAAAAGTAATGTGACTTTAAAATTATAGGTTAATATGAACAATTAGTTGTTAGAAACATCACTCGATAATAGTATAGCAAAGCCTAACCAAAGGGGAAAAAAGATAGATGATTTCGATACCGAAAATTGGATAAGTGTACGCGGTGTTGAACAGAATTTGTGTTGTTGAAGTAAACAAAAGTGCGTCTTGCAAGGGGTTCGAAGGTAAAATCAATGGGCTGAACGAGGACAGCGATGAAACCGATAATATATAGGACGACCAAGAAACCAGCAACGGATTTCGAAACTGTTATTGAAAAGGATGGGTGAGACAATGTATCCCGTTAATCATAAATTCCTAGTTGACTTTAAAAGGGCAACTAATTGTAAATAATATACAATTAAAATACGTTCATCTTCATGTTTTCCTATCAATCCGGTACTATTCTTCTACTAATGGTTGGATGCGCGGATAAATACACGAGTTTCTAAGTGCAAAAGGCGCTCGTTCAGTGTTACAATGAACTGAACGAGTGAGGAGATCAGAAAAGGAAATGCTGTGTGGAACCGGTTGCGCCATTTGCAACTTGTGCTAGCCACCCGTTCTCTCTGCAACACCAAACCAATATTATATACAACCATATGTAGCAGTTATTAATAATTATAGTTGTTGTTTTATAAATTCTCTTACAAAATATCAATTTAGGGTAGTTTATTTTATAAGTAATGGTTAGACTGATATATTTGTGCAGATATTAGAGTTGACCGATTTGGCAAAACTGGCGCATTCTATTATTGGGAGCGGAGAGGCCCGTGAATCACTCACTGTTTTCGGTGCAACAATCACCAAAATATAACTGTGTCCTCTCCCCTTCGAGGATAACAATAAGTTAGGAAAACATTTGAATTTTGCAACTGAAACGTGTTTGGTACCCGGATAATGAAAAGAGTACTTCTAATTTTATCCCAAATTGAGTAGAATTTTAGTAATAAATGAATGGTATAATATACAGTGAATTATTTATTCTCAATGATAAGTTAGTGTCTGTAGGTGCAGCAAACACATGCATTCGGATTCATCATGTTGAAACGATCAATATAGCCCGTACTCTGAAAATAATTTACCCAATATTTTATCTTTGTCAGCGGCTATATTTTTTAGATTTCATGTAAAAACTTCTGATATCTATAGACATACCTGAGTGCCAGAGTTCATTGCTATATTGCGGTTGTGACAACATGCCTTGCACCTGAAAAGTAAACACAGCTGTGTCACCTTGACAAAATTTATTGTAATTAACTATAATTTCAACTGTTGTTCATAAAAAAAGTACTTAGTTTACCACAAAACTACAAAAAAATAGTTTTGCTGTTTGAATAAGTTTATAAGCCAACACAGAAACTTTGAAATAATTCAAAAAAAAAAATGGCAAACAATTAAATTGAAGTCGTCGAACTTTTTCATACTGAACATATAATTCTCCGTATACTCCGTGGAACCCAAATAAACAAGCACCTTTGCATATATTTGCGAAATATTTTTTAATTCCGCATTACCTTAAAACTCTTATTGGTTTTCTAGCTAGTCATAAACAAAAAGCTCAAACTTACTGTTCATCGGATGTCATCATCATTATACCGGGTTGAGAACAGTACGAAGTCTCTGCCACGCCATCCATAAGCACAGTAAATGAGGTATCTCTAGTGCACTCTGCAACATTTAATTTACTAAACTCTGTTATTAGTACTTACTTAGATTGTAAAGAGATGAGAAGTTTGGCCTTGTGAACTGACACTGAAATAGACAAACATCTATCCTGAATAAAGGTAAACTCTAACTTGACTCTCCTGCACAATGCAGTACAATCCTAGTAAAACAAGGAATAGTTTCATGGTGACAGAGACTAAAAGACTGCAACAGCCCGTTTAAGTAGTATACCTTATCTGATTCACTTCTTTTTTCTGAAGATACTAATATTTTGTTCTAACTTGGAGCTATTACATGATTTTTAGCTGCTTCAAGGGGTTGTTATCGCATAATGCTGTGTCGGTAAGACGGTACTATTCTTTTAAACAAGAGATAGCCTTACAATTACTGTTCATATTACCGTTTCTTTTAGTGTTGGCAGTTACGGCCCACGAGATATTAAAATAACTTTAAAATAAACACTCGGTAGACAGATGTTTTCAAAGAATTTTGAAACCACGTATTTGTGCTGTATTGTTTGATTTTTTGGTCTACGGAATATTTTCAAATAGTTTTCAAAGGAAATCTGTTCTTTGCAGACGGTGAGATTTATAACTGAATGGTTGAACACATGGGTTCTAGGATATTAAAACACTTCTATTATAATTTTATTCATATTTTCAATATTCATCATGAAATTATCCTTGGATGAAGGTTGGAACTGGAGCTGGATTGCCGGAACCGGAGCATATGTGGTTATTGAAGCAGCAGATACAGTCCCGGCCGTTAGTACTAATAAAACCAGTACTCCAATCCTGAACATAAATTATAGTAAAATGTTTAGACGAACGACCTACAGTTGTCAGTCCTGCGTTCAAAGCTCTTGCTTGACAGCAGTTTGTGCACCTAAAATAAGCATTTTAGGATATTAATGAGTGCTGATTATGGACGGAAGAAAATAGTTACCTAGTTTTAACGTCAGAATTGTTATCTGAACAGGCTGCTTCAGACCACACATTGTCTACAAATGACAACAAGGTAGTCTTACGGGAGCAGGCTGAATTACATTATACAACATGAAATAAGGTTATGGTATTAATATATATATATATATCCATGTAACTTGTAGTTTATTTTGCTTAGTAACTTACAGAATCCACATGGTAGAGCGGTGTTCCGACTGTTCTGATTGTTATTGTTGTTACCGAATTGCTAAAAAGGATGTTAGATAATATTCGAATAGATAATAAACCTGAGCAGCCGTTACGGCGACACATACGGTAACTAAGACAATTCTAAAATACATGATCTATTCAGTTTGATTATTCTGCTCTTTCGAATAGAGTATTTATAGCATTCTTATATTTTTATTCTCGGAATGGAAGACAAAACATTACTAAATTTTTCAAAGCGTAGTTTTCGAGGAAAAATTTGCGATTCAATCATCAAAATGAAATACCAATATGGGGAACCTTTAACTTATTATTGATTTTAGAGATGTTACGTTCGAGTGAATGGTTTAATTATGAATCATGTTTGATGTTTTCATTATGGAAGTTGAATGCATCTGTTCATATAATATTATTTTAAATGTCACGACGACAGTCTCTACAGATACCTAGAATTCCCGTCACTCTACGCTATGATAGTCAGGAAACACCAATTCTGCAAAGAACAACTAGACGACACAGTGAATTTCCATCGCGTAAGTTTATTTTCGTTATAATTATAAGTACTACAAGATAAATCGATTCTTAGACTTAGTTGACTAAATACTATGTATGTCTGTTTTGATCACTTTTTGTCTGTTTCAGCCTTTCATCCAATTGCTAGAGACGCATCCTTATCTTCTTGGTCAGTAGAAAACGACACTCGTGTTTATTTGGAGCAGAAAAATGACGATACTCGTAAGAAATTGGAATATCCAATAGTCGATAGACGGGTCTCATCTCACACTCTACGTCTTTATCAACGACTGCATTTACTCTCACTTAGTAGGGGTCGATTATTTACTATTCTAATACTTTTACTGCTAGTTAATATTGTTGTTATTCTTGTTGTTATATTTGCTCTTGGCCTTTCTTATGATAACGCAAACTCTACGACTCTTGAGACAACAGCAAATCCCATTAGTGCAAACTGCACTAATTCAACCAACATAGCTTATTATGAACTAGAACCTTCGATAAATGTCACAATGCTTAATTCGAGTGAGCAAACTCAGCCGGAAGTCAATAATGCAACTAATAATTTAGAAAGTATTTATACACTCAACGACCCGGTTTACAATATATTTTTTAACGTTACCGATTAGTTTCTTTTTCTGTAGCATTTGATATTAGACATTTCGAATTTTACTTTGTCTCATTTGTATTTATCGATTTGAAGGTGGAAAATAGTAAGCAAATCTTCATTTTCAATTCTAATTAAAAGAATAAAAGTTTATAGAAACTAAGGACATATTTGAACAAAATACCCTATTCTATCGTTCCATGTAATGTGGAACTTTATTGAAAGAAGTGTATCTACTCGCATATGAATTCTAACTGGCTTTCCAAAAATTACATCCGGAATTTTTATGCGTTAGAATTCAAAAGTCGCTGTGATTGAATTTGACAAAACTTATCAAATATTAAAATTAAGAAGGATGAAATAAAGAAATATAAAGTTAACAAAGTAAATAACTTAACCGCTTAAAGAAAAGAGAATAACTGATTCTAACTGAGCTCAAAAGCCGATTTTATGCCCGTAAATGGTGTAGTTTGATCGATTTGAAATATGCAAAAAATGTAAATGTTTTTTGTTGAGAAATCGATAAACTGTCACCGTTGAAAAGACTAGAAAATAAAAGACAAAACAAAATGGAATTATAGGAATATCACTCGATATGTGTGACTGATAAAAGTGAGTAGTTATGAAAAGTTGTTAGTTAATACGTTATATAGTTTACAAAGTATGCATTAAGGGTTTTACAAACATAATTATGCATCATTAAGATTAAGTCGTGGGATGTGTGGCTTAGAATCTTGTGTAATTGGGTGTTTATAGACTTCACGCAATATAGTTCCTAGCCGGGAGGTCTCGTCTAGTTGTTGTTTGTATTGATCAACTATTGTCTTGATGATTTGCTGGGATTCGGACAGACGAGCTTCTAGAATAACTTTCTCACTCTCGAGTCGGTCAACGCTTGCTGTCATCTCCGACCAGCGTGTAGAGCCTCTAAATATTACAGTATTCTATCTTTTATTGTCCAGTTAAATTAAAAAGGTTAAACACGATATATAAAGAAATTGAACGCAAAAAGCCCTAATTCGCAAGCTTATATATTCATATGTTTCGCTGATTCTTACAATCCAATGGATAAAGTACTCACTGACCGCCTCCAGTCTGATACATTTTCTCCAGCGGCAAGAACTCCATGTCTATAAGCTCGACTAGGGGTATTCAGGGACAGAACCACACGCATTTCTGTTACTTTCTCCTTGGTCGCTTCCAAACATCCTTTAAGCTTTCGAATTTCGCGTTTTAAAGTGGCTTTGTCCTAGAACAGTTACTTTTTTGAAATATTTAGAGCAAGATATTTCTGTATTTGATACTTTAATATAATTAATTAAGATATTGTTTAAACTAACATCGCTTTGGCTTCCGGCACTAGAACCTATATCTTCTATTCCACTCTCCGAAAGAACTTGTTCGCCACAAATTGTGTGATATATTTCTCGTAATCGGTTGTCCACCTGCTCACAACGCTCGCATCGAGAAGAAACTGACGATAACGACTGAAATATAAAATTAGTTTAGACTGCTCTAACTTAGCATTATTTATTGAAAAAGAAAAAGCAAAAATGCGCAAAAAAATAAAACCACAATACACAATCACAAAACTATTTCAGCAGGTTCATGCAGCTACGCAAAAGGACTTAGCCGCGAGTACAAAAAATATGTTAACTCATTTCTGGAGCACTGACAATGTCACGGGCAAATTGTATATCTGTTTAGGACATACCGGTTTTCTTACTAGATTATACATTTAAAGTGTATTTAAATAACTCACGACTAGTCACTACTGACGGTTGTATTTAACTAAAACCTAATAGTGAAAGGGGTAACGGTGATATTATTTGTTTTGTAATTCAAGAAAAGTGAATACATGTGAGTACAATAGCAGAATTATATATTTATATACATATATTTACCCTTTGGAATGGCTGAATTGCTGGCCTCTTCTCAACACCTAGTGATGATCTAGAACTGGTGTAAACAGGTCGCTCGAGCGATGAATTTGGAGTATCAGCAGCTCTAAAAATAATAGTAAACTTCTTTATTAATATAATACTTTTTTCAAACCGTCCAAATCTATTCATTTAATTAGCTGCTACCCTGACTATCTTTAAACTCTTGTTTTATTAGTAGTTTAAATAACTCTTGCCTGCTTTAACTTACTTGTATTTCTCAATGAGAGATATGAAGTTGGTGGTGTTTTTGTCTATATGATAGTTAGAGCTTTGGTTCCGCGTGGTGCTCATGTATTTATCCCGTAAATCGGATAACCGTTTTTCGTACCCGTTTTTCTGACCTTCTAGAGAAGACTCGAGCATCTGTAATTAAAAATATAGTTATTTTTTATAGAATCAATTACCTTGACTTGTCTTTTGTATTGTTCTATTGCAGCTGCATTCTCCGATCGACCAACCATTGCTGCTATTCGCTTTAGTTCAGTGTCAAAATCATCCTGAAAGGTTGATATCGTTAGTAAATAAGTTTAAATTTTGAAAAGAATATAATAATTGGCTATTGTTTTACATGTTAAATTGTTACCTGCAGTCGAGTCATTAGTTTCATCTTCTCTTCGGCAAACGACCTCTCTAATTGGTTTTTCTCATTGTTCATTTTTGTTTCAAACTGTCGTCGTTCTCGATCCAATCTAAATAAATACATTACGAACATTACTAGCAACAGTTACTTACTGTGCTAAATACTGTTTTTCCTGATCTTTGAGAGAATCCGTCAATGTTTTGGTTGACGTCTGACGTACCAACATCAGTTCTTTTTTATGATCCTCCCTTAACTTTGCCAATTGTTCTTCCATTATTTGTGCAAATTGTTGATCGCGACGAGCCGATGTGGGCACCATAACCGTATCATCTGCAATACATATGAGTTTCGTAAGATAGCTGAGTTTGAAGTTTAACGACATATTTTAGCTGAATTACTTTGGGTTCAGCGCGATCCTTGTTTTGGGAAAGTTACCTGAATCATGGGTGGTTAGTATTCTGCCGGCAATTCTTTCGTATCTCTTCCTTCTTTCTTTTTTCTTTAATGGTCTTCTCCTTCTGTGTCTAACAAATATCGACTCCGGTTCACTGTCCATCTCAGAAAGACTATCTCCCTTGGCTAGGCGACGCTTTCGAATCATTGCAACCTAAACATGTCAGTTTTCTAGAGTAGTGTTATAAATACAAACCTGATTTTTGAAGGCTACACTCCATTTAACATTTAAAGCGTCTAAATCAGATGTGGGTCTGCTCTTTTTCTTCACAGAAGAACTGAGTTCTTGTATTTTCTCTCGCAATCGTTTATTATGAGCGACCAACAGGTCCACTTTCTGCTTCCACATAATCAACTGAGTATTGTCTTCAACGGGTCGTGGCTGCATTACCTAGAAGATATAAATAAGACTATTAGGGAGAAACCAGCTACCTTGCTAAGTTCATTTCGTAGTTGTCTGTTCAATTGTTCTAATTGCCCAATTGTTTCTGTATGTTCTCGATTTTCCTCATTTAAACGATTGGTCTGTCTTTCCAACAGAGAGCTCTTATTTCTCCAGGTAACATCCTGCTGCCGCAACCGAGACAATTCTTCTTCGGCCTGATAACAGATTGTTTATATTATTATTCAGATAGGTAACTAACCGTTTCAAGATCGTTCTGTATTTCTCTTTTTTCTTTCCTGAACTTGTCCTCCATTTGTATCAAACGAGTACGGTATCGTTCTTCGGTTTCCCTAAAAAAGAATAATTTGCGTGATCACTGCTATTCAGGATTACCTAAGCCTCGTTTCATATCCCTGTTCAATACTAATTTGGTTCTGTTCCAGTTCCTCCAGTAGTAAAGTCCTTCTCTGATTTGCTAGTTGTAGCTGTTTATGTAGATGTTCACAACGGGAATCCCCCTCACGAGAACTACATCTAAAAATTATTTTATATTTACAATAATAGAAAGTGAAAGGGTTATTCTAATAGTTGATTCTGGGAGAATCCAAAAATCATAGAAAACTTTCGTTCATTTTTGTTCACTTTCGTAATAAAATAGTTCAGAGAGTAAATATAGGATAAAACTGCTGACAATATGTTATATTCCAGTTAATACCTGAGATGATCAATACAATTATGAAGTGCTATAACGGCTGCCTTTACGGCTACGGGTGCATGGGCTGCCATATGAGACAGTTCGCTCTCTAGGTAACCAGATAGGTAGACAGGGTTAACAGGACCACTCATTGGTTGACCGGAATCCTTAAATAAAATCTGTATGCTCAAAAGGACATAACTGTTTTCAAGTAATTGGAATGTTCGTAAAACTTGTTTAAAATTTTGGAAGAATATATAAAATAGAAATAGCAATCTCACAATCTGTAGAATGTTTTGAATTGCCGTCTAACTTTTGAGGAAACTGAACCAATAGATGCGTGAGTGCAACCCGCCATCATTTTACGCTTTTTCTACACATGGTTAACACAATTGTCTGTCTGTCATCGCGCATTCTCTTCAAACTGTTCATAGAATCGGAAAGAACTTTAATTTCAATGTTTTCGCTATGATTGAAAATTAAGTAGTGAAAGCGAAAATATATTTATAATAATCCGAATACACCGATTAGTTCATCTTCACACTAAATTTAATATGTCTTATATTTCATGAATCATATTGAATGGCTAGTACCCCTGTGCAGTAAATCCCACAAACGCCACCCATATCGCTTACACAATCGCGCAGCGCCATCACTTCGGTTTGCGCCCTTGGAGGTCCATAAAACATTGTAAACTGAGCAGAACGCATGCGCGAAAATGACATTGCATGGTTATAAAAGAGATAGTTTCAGCAATTGATTAGGTACTTCAAACAGGATATAATGGAAGAACGTAGAATTACAAACCTTTAGAACGGAAAGACCTTCGTCTATCCGAAGTCCCGCTTTGTTCCACTGTTCCAACAAATCATGGCTATCCACAGTACTAAAATGTAAATAAATTATACAAAATATAGATAAAAAGGAGATAGTAAACAAGTATCCAACAAATATTGTTATTGTTGCACTGTCATCTTTACAATGAATTTACATTGTATTTAGATCAGACATTTTTTATGCTCACCCTATATTGCCTGGATCGTAAGCTTCAAACAAATTAAGAGAAGTCACGTATGAATCAGCTATGAAGTGCACCTAAATCTATTGTTTTTCTATGAAACGAACTGTGTTAAATATTCGACGATTTATGCAAATTTAACCACTCACTCTCTAAAAGATTTTGATCGATATTGTAGGATTTATTTTTACTGATGATTGTGAAAGAGCAGAAATATTTCTAACTACGTGTGTGACTGTTTACTGAAAAACCTACCTCAGCGCTAAGTCGTTTTTGTAGTCTATATTGAGTGAGGAACTGCTGAACCGATATTCGACCCTCTTGATTTGTGTCCGCTAAAAAGAGGGCGATCGTTGTAATATTTGGCATATTTTAATTTTTAACAGATATCGACTATCGCTGAATGTTTTTTAAGTATTTTCACACAAGTCAGGCAATGTATATATATATTTTCTCAATTTGTGAATAATTAATACAAATTGGTTTACCTCTTTCAAAAAGAGCATTTATATCGACAACAGAGAGCTGCTCTAGTTCTTGTGTGTTCTCACACAGCAGTCGCGTTTCGTATCGGGTTAGTCTGAAAATTAACAATGAATCAGTACATAAGTTGTGAAGTTGAACCCCCAAATGCTTGTCTTTCTGAAAACTGCATACGTTTCTAAGAGGCCGCTCAATGTATTATTTCAATGTTGGCTATAAACTGTAATGACAAAAACGGAATGTTGGAAATGGTGTAATGCACCTCACTGGTGAAACAGGTATCGCAACCGCGAAAGAACACTCTTTTGAACCTCTTGGCGCGTTCAATTGAAGAGACGTGTGCTCAGACCACACATTACAAAAACAGTGAGGAAAGTAAAGAAACAACAGTGGGTGGTCATTGAAGGTCTTAGAAAACAAATAACCATGTTTCTTAAATGTCTGCTCTTTAAAGCTGTCGCAAAGAGTTTTTAATGAAACTGTTAGAAAGAAACCAAACAATGAAACAAATCATTTTACTTACGTATGCTCGATTATAAAAACCATAAAAATGTAACTCCCAATAGATTGCCGAATCAAAATGTGAATAAATGGCACCTGAGTATGTTTTTAGTATGGGAGGTCCTGTAGTTCAAGCGTGGGGGGTCGTGTCCAGATGACGGAGCGACACTCAGTCAGAGTGTTTCGTTTCACTTTTATGTATATGTTCTGGGCGCGCATTAATCGGCTCAGGACAGTACTAAACTCGAAATCGAGACCTCACTTTTAGCGGGGCAAAAAAGGAAAACTCGGAGAAACGAATAAAATTAAGCCATAATTTCCCATACCTTCAGCTAATAAAACATAAATACAGCTGCTATTCAAAACAGAAAACGAGCTTACTTACTTTAAAGGATCTGAGAATCCAAGTGCATGGGCGGTGTTTTGTGTTCTGAGAACCAATGGATCTACAGTTCCCGAAGAAACATCGATGATTTCCGGAAGGTAGGAAACAAATCGTTCTTTGAAATTCTGAAAATATATTTTAGTCACTGCATCGCTGAGCCAATTTTCCGGGCGCTCGTCCCGTAAGCAATAAAATAAAATTAAACCTTGTTTGTCCAACGGTAAAACTAACCAAAAAGTCAACAGTTTCACTTCCACAAAGTACCCGTTCTATGATTTCGACCGCAAAATCTGACAATTTGAGCTTCTCACAGAGAAGGAATAGACCGCTACGATTTAAACAATTGTTCTCATCAACACTGCTAAGAAGAAAAAGCTGAAAATAGGAGTAAATTAGTCTAAACCACTTAACTCCGAAGAATCATTGAAGTTTTCGCCCAATCCCTCGGATTTACGTAAAGTTTCTCTGCAATTCTGTGATCCACCCCTCATGTTCACCGCAGTGCAGTGGAGCGCGATGGCGCTGTCTGCTGGGGGACCGCCCGGTGTGTTTCAACTGCCGTGGCGGCTAATGTAAATTTAATGTGGAACATATGCTGAACTGAATACACACAAATGAACATGTAATGAAGTGAATGTGAAACAACAACACATGTTCGAGTAGCTTGATAATTAACCAAACAATATGTATTTCTTGACCGGAAGTGGCAAAGCTCTCATAGAATTAGTTTTAAGTTTTTTTTCCCAATTAAAAAAGGATCGATCTTCATAAACGGTTAGCCGAAGATTCTCTTATTAGGAAAGTTTACATGAAATTTCTGGGTCACACCCTTTCGAGCTAATAAATCCATCAAATAGGGTACGGGTTTTCGCGTGCGACCTCGTTAAAAGGGCATTTTATTGCCTAAATCAACACTGCCCACCCAAATTAACTATGCTTTATTTTAAATACTTGGGCTATATTTTCCTGTGAAGGAATAGAGTTTTCCAAAGCAAAATAGTAAGGAACAAACCCTTCTGAGCTCCTGTACATGTGTATTATCGTCATCTAGAGTGTTTTCTGATGTAGTCATTGACTGCTTCCGTGTATGGGGATTAGCACCTCGACCGACTGAATAACCCCATGCAGATATCTCGATCTAAATAGAAATAAATAATGAATATAGCAAAGTTACGAAAAAGAACAACAGTTATTAGGACGTTATCGCTAAACAAACAACAGTTGGGCTTATCGAGCATTTAATTCTAAAGTTATGGAGCAATGGTCTCATAAAATAAGAGTTACGACCTCACACAAACTAAAGTCAATTCAAGAAAAAGTGGATTAAAAAAAGAAAACGGAAATATTATTTAACAGTATGAAAATAGGACTTCCTTTGTTATAAACAAATCTAAAGTTTAGAAAATCCCGTAGTGTATGTCTAGATCTGCTTTGATTTTGTAGTTAAAAAAGTATTAACGATTCATGCGAACAAAAACGGAGTATTTCTAAAGCGAAACTCAAATAGACCACCCAGAAAGTCTATTTGGAGGACTGAGCAAAACAACACTGGACAGAAAACTCGTTAGCAACCTAAGAAATTATTTATATTTTTGTGCGACAACAGAAATGACTCTTTTGGTTATTGATAAAAAGAGTTCTGCCCATGTAATTCGCTTAATCTTTTGGAAACAAGAAAATTTGTACACTTTATCAGAAGAACTCAGATAAATTCCATTGCAACAAAATGGACTTGACATTGTTTACTTTGAAAATGTGTCCGAACTGTTAGATATTTACCAGTAAAAGGCAAGTCACGAGCGAACAAATGAAGAAAACTTTGTGAACTACCGTTCAATTGAATAGAACGACCGATTAAAGAAAACACCGCTTACGGCTCTCTTGTTTGTTAGAATTGTCATTTTTCATTACAAAAGTAAACCTTTACAAAAGTGAAAATAAGCAGTCTTAACAGGTTTTATATATCTAACAATGAGATAGAAAACAGAAAAAGAATTTAGTCTAACTCTGATCCTTTAACGATTCTGTTTACCGGTACATTTAGCGGAGAAACATTTGTTCAAAAGGTTTAGCAAAAATAACGCATAGTAGTGCACCAGTATAATAGAGTTAAATTATAATGATTAAAAGCGATAACTAAATAACTATTATAATAAAGTTTGAATATGGTATTCCAAGAGAAGCAAATGCAGGCGAGGCTTCCGGGGTAGAAAAAGACTGCAGCTGACCACCCGGATAGAAAACAAACAGAAATGAAGGAAGCCAAAAGAAGAAAAGAAAGAACCACTGAATAGACAGACAGCCCTAAGAAGAAAAAGTCGAATGTATAAAGGCAATAGCCGACTTCTTATTTCCGTCTTTCAAGAACAATGATAACTTGTTGTCTTCTAAAATGCAAAAGTAGTTTCGTATAAATTTGGCGAAATTGATTGATTTCACCTGCCGATGAAGGTAAAAAGTTTTTGAGTGATAAATGAACCGAACTGAATAACATGGGCGACAATTAATTATAGAAGTGTTCCGGCCGCCAAGGGGGGGCCATTACATACGACAAACGTCGTAAAGTGCATTTAATAGATGAGAATCACTCGAGACAAGCAAACTTGAAATGTTAACCAATATAAGGATTACAGAATTAATCAGCAAAACTTTCTAATAAACAAATGGAATATATAATACAACAAAATATGTGTTTTTTTTTTGTTACAACAGTGCATATCACGGCAGTATTTTTCCAAGGTACTAACACAATTGAAAGAGAGTAAAATAAAAACTGTCAATATAGTTCATAGTATCTCATCAAGAGAACTGTCCGTTTATTTAACTAATCCAGTTGCAAGACTCTTTGTTTATTTAGGTTCTATCTAGTTCAGGCTGCAGAGTATCTACTAAACTATATCACTAACTACATTCAAAAGAAATAAAATCAGAAAGCTATTATGTTTTGTTTGCATGACTAGAAAACATCAAATAAAAACGTGCTTATTTTATTAGATATAGATGATAGATAATAGGCAAAGGCAAGAGCGCCCCATTGCCAAACCTCTCGGCTGTTGGACCACCATCATTGAAATGATCGAATATGCAAATGTGATCAATCACTGCATTAGCTATTATGAAGTGATCATTTAGCGCCATACAATTAGAGTGTAAACTGTCAAATAGGATGTTCCAAGGAAACCGAAGTGTTTGTAATTTTTAAGCCAATATTCCCCTGTGTAGTGTGAATTCTACCACTACAAATTTACAGCTGCAGCACATCTGATTCGAAAAAGAAACAACTTTCAGTATATTATACGAATCCAAAAGTCAACTTACTGCTGACTTAACTGGCTGACATATAACACATAATAGTATGTGTTCAGCTAAGGGATGATATGTGAAAACGCAACTGTTTTGCAATATTCTATGCTTAACTTTGGTTGCTTCACGAAAATGGAAAAGTCACGTTTAGCAGGCATCCGCAAGGTGGCAATATAACTGACTAGGTGGTCTTGCAAGACTGGGTGAAATGATGATCTAGCGACAAATGTGCTCAAATGAGAAGAGTGGGTATATCAACTGACGGACTGGACGTATCTAATGGTCAAAAATAACCCGTTACAAATAATCAATATGGTGTATTAACTAGCATTGCGGTTTGTTAGGATTACAAAGAGATATGGGCGATTAACTTGCAGATTTACGAATCCCCATTTTAACTTACAGGTTAACAGCGAACAGAAAAACGTTGTTTACAAGAATGGAAACTAAAAATGTTAGACTAGTTAGAAATTTGTGTGCTAAAAATGACAGACAAGCATTCATGTGAATCCAATAGACGACCAGTATTGAATGGCTGTGAAATTTAAAAATATCGATTATGTCTTGACCAAATATACGTAGTTTGGATTAAAAACATTTTCCGTTTAAAAAAATTATATAGGCAATTGCCTGCAGACCGCTAACAAGCGCACTTTCACTAGGTTAGATACCATCTCAAATCTTCTTTTCAAGTTTCACTATGCTTAATGTTTTTCTTATAATTTTATGTTGAAAAAGATAGAGAGTAATAATATAAACTATAATTATGAAAGTCTCAATTTTGCGAGCTCACTAGCTGGGTACATTGCATATGTGCATAACAAACACTGCCGCATCCCCTGCCTGACCAATCAAATTCGAAATCAAGTTGATCCAGCTGCTCCTCTCCAATGGAACACTCAAATTAAATGTTGTCATGCATAAAGATACTAACAATAGTTAATGGAATGATGCTCAATAAGAATGGTTTGCATAATATTGTTTAGAAACGATGTTTTGTAAAGTGGCTGTATGGAAACCTAGTCGTTCGTGTTTCGTCAGCACATTACTACGATAGTTAGGCTTTAATGTTGTCAATTCAAGTTTGACACACATGCATAAAGAATGAAGTTGGTGGAGATTAAGTAAAAGCAATGTAAGCAGACAGCTTCAAATTAAATTAATTCTTGAAAGCATAAATATTGAATGTGCAAGTACTTTTCTAAAGTCTAATAAAAACAAAAACATATTTACAAACCTAGTTTTATTCGCAGAGACTTGACAATGCCGTGCGGATTTCAAAACTTTGGAGACATAATCCTTGGCAACTGGAACAGGTTTGACAGTCCACAAACCTGGCTGTATGAGCGCGAAAATGTTAGCCGAACGATTAGTGAGGATTTGGCTATTTATTGAAAGTCTAAAAGGCTCTTTATAGCTGGGGTCTGTCTGTTCGAATCCGTTGCCTCGACAGCTATGCGCATAATAATCAACATTTTCACAAATCATCTCAAGGTTACCTCACATATTATGCGCCAGTCTGCATTTCGCTAATGTAAACTATGATTCAACAATGGAAAGATGCCTTTACCTGTCAGAAATGTTTATGTTATCGAAATTATACATTATAAATATACTGTATTTATAGATTTTAAGACTCAATTACTTTTTTAAGACTTGAAACTATTAATGTAGGAAAACTTAACAAAACTGTATTATTGATATTTGACTGTAGAGTACATGTAAAAGTCGGTGGTTCTGGTTCTCAAGGTGTTCATGCAAACTAAACTATGGGCCTAAGTGTCGCACGGCATCGTGGGTGGTCTGTTACTATTCCAGTTTCAATGTTTCTTAGTAGCCGCTAATACATACAACTAATAGCAGTGAATGTGGTGGTGTGAACGTTTTGACCACTTTCTGCTGACATTTGCTTATTTTATATAATATATTACAAATAAAACTATACAACTGGATTATTTTAGAAACATATATCTGCCAAAGCGAACTCAACGAAAATAAATTAAGATCTGAGATGCAATAAAATTATTGGAAATTTCTGGAAACCCATTAGAGATGAGGCAATGATTTGATTTCATGTGAACAATCTTCCAGTCAGTAACAGAAAGATCTCCCGGGGGTTAGTAAACCCGGACTCATCGATGAAAGCACCCCGAATTTATAGATGTATTTGCTTTGTATTATACACACTTGCCTCCAGGGAGGCTTAATTTTTCAAAGTGTTGCTCACCCGCCTTAATAAATGCTGGTCGCCAGTGAAAAATAGAAGACGTTGGCCTACGAGGTCACAGAGAGTATTACAAAACTATTCAGCACTGGGATGGAGGGCAGTAATATCTAACTAGAACACCTGAGCAGTAGAAAAACAAGCAGCAATGGATAGAGATTCCATTGCCGAGATGATATATAACGTTGACTAATAAACCACGTGAAGGGATGCTTAAATTGAAAAATGAGAACATATTAATTTGATAGATAGATTAGAGCATATACATGCCGCAAGAAAACTATTACTCTATGATGTAATTGTAAGGTTGTTCTTATTGTTAGTTGTAGAGTTGGCGAAACACAAATAAAAGATTGTTTTTGTCAGAACAATTCACCGTTGGTTCCACCTTTAAATTAAGCCCGAAAAGTAATGAAAATCGATAGATGATGGAGGTAAAACAGCAATTGTAGTTAAGAATACTTGAATTGACGTGGCACAATATGGGGAGGGGGGTCCCCTCTCAGGTGAATGGACCCCACAAAGTGAAATACTAGACATTATTGACGCTACTGCCTACTTTGTTAGTGTGTGGTCTACCAATAACATTAAATAAAGGTACTTCCTATGTATTATAATATATGAATGATGAATGAATGAGACAGAAGATTTAGTGGCCATATAACTATTAAAACTAGCAATCTAACAAATTGGCATGCCGTATACGAAAGAAAATACATGCAATATTAATCCACATTGAAATTGTTTAATTAAAATATGGGCATTTCTGAAATTAGGTTTATTTTAGAAGCTGAATTTGCATGATTCGTCAAGAAGATTCAGACAGAGGTTCAGTTGTATAAATATACAAGAAAAGTGTAAAGGAAATTTCAAAACTGTAGTTATGGACTTAGGTTTAGAGAAGTTGATGATGATTTGACATAATAACATAAGTAGCGAGTGTTGTCCGCAGAGGTACTTGAGATGGTGGGGGGGGGGGGGGTGATTGGACTTCTCAGGCC